>JAQQPU010007362.1:0-39136 GCA_029168905.1 Artemia sp. Kazakhstan ARC1039 | reverse complement strand
ATGACAAATATTTTACTTTTAAAATGACAAACCCCGATACCGGAAGAGCCTATAAGGCACACGTTAGTCGAATAAAAGAGCCAAATTTCCAGAAAGATGGGTATCGCAACCCACGTCTACCGATTCGTCAGAAATGGAAGACTAACCACCTCGATCGAGGCAGTCTGAATTAAAATCTTTTTATTACAAACAAGATTATTTTGAAAATGATTTTGCAAAAATATACAGGATTTGGAAAACTAACAAATTGCCAGTTTGCGTAATTTTTAATTATGGTCATTCGAAAATTAGGCTAAAGCTACGATATTATTCTACAGTCGTGAGAAAAATAAGGTAGATATACTTCAAATGGGATTTACTTATTTATATTCCATTAATTTAGGCTATTTTTTGCTTGACCATTTCGTATTATTATATTTTTTGGTAGTCTACAGGCTATCCTTTTTCTACAGGTAATTTATTTATTCTAATTTACATTTTCCTTGCTGTATAAGTTTACAGCAAGCTTAGATGCGACAATTTTCAATTTTTTTCTAAGCGGTGGGTTTTGAATTTTTTTTTTTTGCATAATTCTTTGGCGACTACTATTCTTCAGGGCAAATTTCTTTGTTTATCTAGGTTCTGAAACAGAATAATATTTGTTATTGTTAAGTTCAAAGGACATTAACCTTTTTGTACTCATGATCGCTTTCTTTATGTTGCCAAAGCGAAGTTATGGCTGCTTAAATCGAGGGTCGTTTTCATGCTGCTATTTAATGGCACCCTAAACGTCGTGCCTACATTCCTGGACCAATTTTATTTTAACATATATGTCCTATGCTTCTTCTGTACTTTTACTTCAATTTTGTATATGCTGCAATGAATCCATCCCAAGTTAAAATAGTTACAATAGACTCCAAGTTACAATATTTTGGGACTTCGATAATTAACTTCATGTATCTTTGGACTTACGGAAAGCCCTTTTTTCAAAACTGCCTTTTTTGCACGGACAACATACGACTGGATGCTAAATCGCAAGCGATACTTATTGAAATAGTTTTATTCAAGTTGAAAGGCATACTTAACTTAAAAGATATGTGAACTAACTTTCAATTATGCCACACACAAAATTTTTTTCAAAAGCAAGGGATCACTAGACGAAGACCTAAATATTTTTTCATTGTTTCTATTTTTAAGGGCAGTTTTATCTTATTCGCTTACATTGGCATACTTATTATTGGTACTTAATAGGCATTTTAGAATAATAAATCATCATATCTTGTTTATTTTCAACTACTTCTTTTTCTACTGTATAAGTTTAAGGGCAAATCCTACGGTCTAGACGCTCGTGAACAAAAATATATGGTACCTCTTTTTTGGCTTCCTATTTATTGATTTCATAATGGTATCTTTTTTCTATTTGGCATTAACTCTTACTTCACTTGTTTTAATATCTTGGGAACTTTCGTCCTCTTATTTTTTTGGTTTAAGTTTACGATGACCGGAAGGTAACGTCTTTTAAGATTGTTTTTATTTCATTTTAAAATAAATAGGTTTCCAAATTTAGGAAATGTTCAAGCTTACCGGTTATAGGTAGGGTTAATTTATATTTTATCCCTTAGGTACACGTTTTAGCTACATCATCGTTATTTCGAAAGAAAAGTATTATTTTCCAGTAAAATTAGGCAAATAGGTTACTTATTAATAAG
Organism: Artemia sp. Kazakhstan ARC1039; assembly: GCA_029168905.1. NCBI lineage: Eukaryota > Metazoa > Arthropoda > Branchiopoda > Anostraca > Artemiidae > Artemia > Artemia sp. Kazakhstan ARC1039. The sequence continues at coordinate 37,448 of JAQQPU010007362.1, read as the reverse complement.
AGTATTTCTAGAACGTAGCACGTTATACAGGTCATTCAATCTACATTGCTAACATTGCAAATAAAAAGGGAAAGTATTCTAACTTTGAGGGAAAAATGCGTAGATCAACTGACTAATTTGCCATTCATTTTTTGCACATGTGGACTAATATTTTACATGTGACCAATTGAACTACACAGATAGTTTATAAAATTAAAAGGGTAAAAGATGTTATCTTAGGAATAGCAAAAATATTGTTTGGCAATTTATTTTATGTAGGGTGCTTAAAGCAATTGGTAGGGTTTTTCCAATCAGCTGAATTTCTTTTTATCCTTAAAAGAATATTTTCGGTTGCCATTGGTCTGCCTTCGTTCTTTCTCGAGTGTATTGAGAGAAATAATTATTGATTTTTTATGCAATTTAACACTGCGTTTCTTATGGTTAGGTTAAAAGTCTACTCTTGTTAAAAAAAAACATAATTTAACTAGCACTATTTTTGGTAAGGGAATTTCTGCCAAATTTTCAGTTCAAATCGTTGTTTGGGAAAAATTAGCTATAGGTTATGAATACAAAACCGAATTTGAAAGAATAGTAAGGCACGCCTTTAATGTTCTGATTGACAGAAAACTATTTATTTATAATTTGGCTAACTACCCTTCTCTAGAAAAACTAAAAAAAGGTACAGAATTTCTTAAATGAGATCTGACGTACTTCCTATTCTTTGAGTTTGAGTGAAGGCAAACTTGTATTCTAGCGCTCATGGTGTAGGTTGGGGTAAAGAAATACTATTATTTTTATAGAAAAGTTTGTTACACTAAAAGTATTTTTAACTTAATTGGTTTGAGTGTATCTTCTCTGGGGAATATGTATGTAAATGCATAGAAGTCAGGGAGTTTCAACCAACTTTTGTCATAAAAAATACCACTTTCCATACGTCAGCCCTGTTAATGCATTAACAACGTTTCATATACTCTGGCCCATTCTTAGCCAGTCACATATATCTTTCAAGATATTTGAAAGAATTAAGGTTTATTGGTCATTCAATCTATCCTTTATTGGGCAATTCATCAAAAATGAATTAGGTTTATTTTTCCTATAGTTTAACGTGATTTTTGCGCGACTTATTTGATTACCGTCATACATATTTTTTGCACAGTTTATTATACTCTAACTAAAAATATATATTTATTTTTTTAACAGGTTAAATATTTAAGCGATAAATTTTACATTTTTTAGCTCTAAATGGCGGCAGCAGTAGATATTTTTTTAGTTTTCCGAATCGGGCTGTAACAGTTGTGCTTTGGGTGTTTCTTGTGGTGGATAGAATCTCTAAGGAGCATTGGCCAGGGCATTCGGTCTTGTGAGTCAAGCTATTCCAGTTGGAGAAGCCATGTTGAGCAGATTCCTCTTGAAAGTCAGTAAGTGGGTAGGGTACTGTACTTGATTGGGGATCGTGAAATACTGGGGTTGGGGTTATGCTTCTTGGTATTTATTTCCAAGAATACTTTCCACTTGTGGGTTCAATGTTAAATTGACTGCTACTGTAAATTAGGTTTCTACCACTTTCTCCAAGCTTGAACAAAATTCACTTTGCTTTTGCAATTCTTTGTTGATTTCCGTTTTGTTTGCTTCCAATTGTCTTTCTAAGTTTTCCTGTCAGAGTCTAATTATTTCTTTCTGTCCCTTTAAGTGGTCGTATTCATGCTGTAGGTTTAGGAGATTGATCTGTTCAGGGACTAGTGCTTCTAGCACCGCTGCTGTTGCAGTTACAACAGTATCAGTTCGATAATCTTCCACCTTTTTCCCGATTTCTTGCATTTTTTATACAAGCCTTCTAATTTTAGGAGCTTATCAAAAAATTTTATCCGCTGATAAGCGTAGCGTTGCTTAATGATTTCATTTCATTTTGGATTTTTTACGGCTTATTCTTTGACTTCCATAAACTTGGTCTCGATCAACTTGTTTATTTGTTTAGCGACAAGGATCTCATTTGTTTTCTTGTTTATTCTCTATTTAGATGCCTTGACCTTACAAAGGGATTCAAGTCTGACTTCTATCATTTTATCAATTTTTACTCTTTTTTCATTTTTGCCACAGCATCTAAGAGTTTCGAGTGCCTCAGGAACAATTGGTCTATAATTATTCCGTTAGCAACAGGATAGCACCGTTTATTTTAGGGGAGAGGTCAAACGATTCTTGCTCATGGGCTTCTAATTTCAGGGGTTTCTGTCAAAACGATATTCAAATTATCTGTTAAGGTTAACTACTAGTTTCATTTTATAATTCATTGCAATTTCATATCCAAACAATTATGTTTAAAACATTTTTGCATGTTTATCCTATGCAAATTTGTATCAACATTTTTTTATGAATTTTTTATTATTTAGTTTCTAGACGTATTTCCATTTATTTGGTTTTTTAACAACTCTACCAGACTTCGTGGTAACTTCCTCCTTGCTTTCTGGGGGTTTAGTCGTTTTAGACTTTCCCATTGATATTAGATAAAACTTTTTGTATTGTTTCAATAGGAAGTTTTTACCTTCAATTTGGCCTCCTTCGCAAGGACCACAGCTGTAGTTGGCTTTAGTTTGCGTGTGTCTTGGGGTTCCTCCGGGCCTGATTCGTTGTCTGATCCAGTGGAGCTGGTCTCTGAAGACTCATCATTAGGGTTTTTGGGGGTGGTACTCTGCGATTTCAGGGTTCACCGGCCTGTCCTTCATATATTTCTTTTCCTCTTGATGTGGAAGGTTTGTTTTCCGGTTCCTCATGTTAAATCCTTGGTTCGGGAGCGTTAAAAGATTCTTGAAAACTTTGGAAAAAATCAATTGTCTTCATTGGGTGCCTCCATTGTTTAAAGGCCATGTCTTCAGGGGGTGGGGCATTTTCTGCACCATGGTCTCTCTCCAGGAAGACCATTCCTTCTTCTTAACTTTGGACAGTGTTATATCGTTGTAATGTCCTGGATTGCCCTTTTTCATGTGTTTGTGGATTCCAGGGCAACGTGCTTTGCCTTGTTTTTATAGGAAAATTGATTATATCCATAGCTTCTCTCAAGTTTTTCTTGTTTTGGTCCTTGGGTGGAGTTTTCTTTATTTTGTTACCAGGGTTTCTATGGCTCTATTTAATTCATCCTGCAGTGACAGGGGTCTCTCTATTGGGGTTGATGGTGATACAATATCATCTGGAAATTTTTTGTGGGGACAAGGGGTAGAGATTCTATCGGGAAAGAATTGAGTTTTTGGGGATAGCGTATAGTCTAATTCTTCTGAACTTTCTGACAATGAACTTTTTGGACTCTTCGGTGTTTTTATTCTCACTGGTATTAGGAATTTTTTTTTGGGAACAACTAGATTATTCATATCTATGAATTCCTCAAAGTGTTTTTCATCACTATCATTTTCAAAATAATCTTGTTTGTAATTAAAAGATTTTAATTCAGACTGCCTCGATCGAGGTGGTTAGTCTTCCATTTCTGACGAATCGGTAGACGTGGGTTGCGATACCCATCTTTCTGGAAATTTGGCTCTTTTATTCGACTAACGTGTGCCTTATAGGTTCTTCCGGTATCGGGGTTTGTCATTTTAAAAGTAAAATATTTGTCATNTCTTCCGGTATCGGGGTTTGTCATTTTAAAAGTAAAATATTTGTCATGCTTTTTGATTATTCTATACGGTCCAGAGTAACTACTGGAAAGTTTTTTGCCTTAAGTTTTATCTTTATTCTTTAGGTAGACGCAATCCCCTATCTTAAAATCTATTTCTCCCTTAAACTTTGGTAGGTTTCTTAGCTCTTGATTTATTTTGGATATTTCCAGCTCTTGCCTAACCATCCTTTAAATTTTGCTCATTCTATTTATGAACTCTTGTTTTAATCTTCTGTGTTATTATAATATTGTTGGGACTCAATAATATTTTCATAAGGTATTCTGAAGTCACGGCCAAATAATAAATAAAAAGGTTTTTCTTTAGTTGTCTCTGAATAGGCAGTGTTGATTATATTGGTTAGATATGGTAATAATTGATACCAGTCGTTCCTGTTATCTTTTGTGTAAATGCTTTAGACGTTCGAAAACATTTTATGCCTATTTTCTATTTTACCATGGGCTTGTGGGTGGTATGGAAATGTTACCAATTTCTCTACATTAAGAAAACTCATTAAATCTTTTGTTACATTGGAAACAAAATTACTTCCGTTATCGCTTATTAATGTTTTAGGTATCCCGAATGTTAAAAATAATTTTGTCAATTCCTTACTTGTGGTATACGCAGCTTGATTTTTAATGCTTTAGCAAATACAAATCCTGAAAAGGGATCTATAACTGAAAAAATACAAGTATGACCTCGGTTGAAGGTAGGCAAGCCTCCGCTGGTTCTATACAAGTCAAACGAAATAATATCGAATGGGAACCTTGCTACTGAAACTCTTCCTGTTGAGGGGTTAGGATAAGCTTGGGGATTTTTTTTTCAAATTACATGATTCGTATCTATGAATAAAGTCTTTAAGTTTAGTTAACGCCGACAGAACAAAAAATATTGTTTTAATTTATGGAAGGTTTTAGCTATTCCTAAGTTTCCGCCTGTATCCGAATGAAATAATTCGATAGCAGGTGTTAATAATTTTAGGGGTAATACTGGGAATATTGAAGTTTGGTTTCTATTAGTATCGTCTGTTATGATCTTGCAGAGGATTTCTTTGTCTAAATCATAATAAAAATTGTCTATTTCTCTCCTTAGGGTTTAGAGTTTATCGGGTAATTTATCATCATTCATAAAATAGTTAATGAGCGTTAAACACATTCCATCCTTATTTTGGTTTTTCTTTATATTTGCTATTGATAGAGGGCAGTGATTATTCTTGTTTACTTTAATTCGAACTTTGGATTTATTCTTTTTATGTTTTCGTTTACTGGGGTTGATGGCATTTACTTCTTCATTTTCATTGTCTTAAGGGATGTTCTTGGGGAACCTACTCATGTAATCACAGGGGGCGTTTTGTTTACCTTTCAAATGTTCAAATTCGTAATCCAGGTCTTGGATTTTCATTATCCATCTATATAGATCCATCTATATTGAGTATTGATTCAGACTTCGTGGTGTTAACACCAAAAATTTTTCGGATATAACCCTGCTCAAGCTGTGAAATTTCCCTGTGGACTTTCATTTTGGATTTATTTTCATAAGCGGATTATCGTTTTGCTGGCTATTTCAAATTCCCTCGGGACATTAAATTTCCATTGCCAGTCTTCAGAGTGTAAACACCTGTTTTTGGACTTATTATTTCACTAACAAGAACTTAATTAATACAGTGACCTTCAGCAGTTATCAAATTTCAAAATTAAGACCGGTATATCTCTTTTTTTTACCGATGTGCTTCTTGATAGACTGATTAACTAAACAAGAGATGTTTACTATCGGAGATCTTGCCTTAGCAAAGTTTATTAACAACCCCCTTTGGCCAGTTAGAATACTTGGAAGAAATTCCACTAGAAATGGACTGAGTTATCTAGTATTCTGCTACGGTACTCATGATAAGCAGACAGTTAGTGAAGATTGCTTAGTTCCTTATGCAGAGAATATTAATGAAGCAAAGAGATCGAAAACTAAAAGGGTAGGACAAGCATTCACAGAAGTAGCGACTTTCCCCAATATATACAAAGAGTTTGCAAGAACAGGGACGTCTGAAAATTCTTCTAGTTCGTCTATTTCTGGACTTTTTCAACAGTTAGCTGTGACCCAGGAAGAAGTTACGATAACTAAGACTAAGCTAGTGGCAGATATAGAAAAACGTGTTGCAGAAAAAATAGCGCAAAACATTGAAACTGGGTCTTCTGGTGCTGTACAGATAAATAGTCAAATTATTACTACAGAAATTTATGATGCTATAGTGCTAGATTTTAATCCGAGGTTTGAACGCATTGAAAACTTACTTAAAGGACTAAAGAGTCAAATTGAAGCACTAGAAAATCGTATTTTTACAATGGAGAACAAGCTTGATGATTTTGAACAGGAAGTTATGCAAGACTGTCTGATATTCTCAGGAATAAGACAGACACCTGGCTCAGATCTTGATATGACTGTCCTAAACCTTGTTAAGTCAACTATGGGAGTTTCGACTATTACTAGGGAGCGTTTTGTGTCGATTCAGCGTTTCAGACTCAACTCTACGGAAGATTCTCGAAATTTAGCCCGCAGAAATCCAGATCCTGTGGCCCCAGTTTTAGTGAAGTTGGTATCAAAAGAACTTGCGTACAAAGTGTTTAAAACTAAATCAAAATTAGCTGGATCCGGAATTTATGTTAGTGAGTTTCTTAAAAAACGTAGAAAGGCAATATTAAATAGTGCACGGGACAAGTTCGGTGTGAAAAATGTTTGGACAGACAAAGGTCGCATTTTCGCGAAATTATCCAGCCAAAGTGCACCGCGTCGGCTCTATAGCCTAGCTGATACTTACTGAATTTTTCATAGTTGATTTGAGTGGATTTTGTAAGGATAATGGGCGATATTTCTCAATTGCGTTTTCTAGAGAGTAATCCTTTTAGTCTTTATGATGATTTACTTCCAGAAAGTATAAATGCTGATTTTCCCCGCAAAGAGATAGTTGTTATGTGGATGTGATTTCTTCAGGATTAGAGGTGAATGCAAGATCGTTTTGCCTCTGTCATTGGAATTGCCATGTAACTTCAACGTATTATGAAATTCTCCAGCTAATTGATAACGTGAATAGTAAATTTGATGTAATTGGCTTTTGTGAAACTTTTTTAACTTCTGAGCATGTTCTGTCGTTATATAATTTTCCAGGATACAGGCTTATTGTAAGGAATAGACAGAGAATGGGACGTGGAGGTTTGGCATTTTTGGTTAAGGATCATTTTGTTGCTAAAATAAGGGAAGACCTATCAGTTTGGATAGAAGGTAAGGTGGAATCTCTTACTCTTGAGCTGGAAGTTGGTAGAAAAAATATATTGATTACTGAGGTTTATAAGCCGCCGAGTACAGTTTGGGAGGAGTTTGAAAATGGTTTTAGTAGTTTAATGGATGCAGTAGAATTGAGTAATCTGGAGTGCATTTGCATGGGGGAACTTTAATTTTGATCTTCTAAGTTTATACAATGATAATTTGGATTTTTTAAACCTTTTCTCCAGTTATGATTTTTATCCATTAGTTGGGATTCCGACTCGTGTTACAGGACAGTCAGCTACACTTATTGACAATATTTTCGTGCGATCCCGGGTATTACATAGCTGTTATGCTGACTTTATAGTAAATGAGGTTTCCGATCACTTTCCTATAGTAGCAGTGACTTCATATCAATATGCGATAAAGCAGAACAGGACAAAGGTTAAAAGAAGGCAACTAAAAAAAGAGAACCTACAGAAGTTTAGAGAGGAATTAAGTATCGTGTCATGGAAACCAGTTTATGAAGAATCTGAAAGTGCTTCTGCGGCATTCGATAAGTTCATGGACATATTGCAGCCAATATTTGAGAGAACTTGCCCAGTAAAGAGCATATAGGTGAGGAAAAAGGAACCCCGGAAACCTCGGGTAACTATGGAGCTACTTGACTTAATTAGAAGGAGAAATACATTGTATTTGAGTTACTTAAATAGTAACCATAGTCAAGATCTAACTGAATTTAAACAAATCCGTAATAAAGTAAATCGGCTAAGGCGGTCATGCATCCGCGAATATTATGGTGAGAAATTTAAGGAAAACAAAGGCAATACGAAAACGACTTGGAATATTATAAACGAAATCGTAAATAAGAAGAAAGAGACCGAGATTCCTGCTAGTCTGATCTTTGATGGTAAATTTGTTGATGGAAATGAAGAGGTGGCTAATTTCTTTGGTGAATATTTTTCTAAGATTGGTGAATCAATAAGTGAGAATCCATACGATGAAAATAATGAAATTAATGAGACGTTTAGTGATGAAAGGGGAGTTGGATTGGAAATGTCTGCAGATGAAACGAACGTTGAAGAATTAAAACAGATAATAAGATTGGTAAAATCAAGTTCTCCAGGGAATGATGGAATTAATCTGAAAGCGTTCAAGCATGTTATGGTATATTTGTTGCCTTGAATTGTTTATTTGATTAACCTTTCTTTGAAGAAAGGTGAATTTCCTACTCGTCTGAAAGAAGCTAAAGTTATTCCGCTTCACAAAGGGGGTCCAAAAACTGATCCGTCTAATTGGAGGCCGATTTCAATATTGCCCCTATTTGCTAAGCTGTATGAAAAAGTGATGCATCGACGACTTTATAACCATCTGACTACTTACGGTTTTCTTAGTGATACCCAGTTTGGATTCAGGAAAAACCACTCTGCAATACATGCAGTCCAGCACCTAACAGATTTCATCAATGTTGCTCTCGAAAAAAGTGTACTGGTACTTTCAGTATTTATAGACTTTAGAAAGGCTTTTGACACGGTGGTTCATAAAATTTTATTAAATAGGCTAAGCCGTTTAGGGATCCAAGGGGTTATTCTGAAATGGTTTGAATCTTATCTTAACCAGCGTATTATTCGAGTCTCTATTAAACATTCTATTTCAAAAACTTTTATCGTTAATTCCGGTGTGCCTCAGGGTTCAGTGCTTGGCCCACTTCTTTATCTAATTTACGTTGATACCATGCGTTTTTATATATCAGATGCACTTATAACGTCTTTTGCTGATGACACGGTGTTTACGATTACAGCTACTTGTCTGAACCAGTTAATTGAGAAGACAAATAAGGCCCTTGCTGAATTGATAAGTTTTACAAATTCTAGTTATTTGGTAGTGAATATTTCAAAAACAAATTTCGTGACATTTTGTAGAAATGGAGTTTCATGTGTTTTAGATAATAAAATTGTTTTTAACGGTGAATTTTTAAAGCATGTATATAGTGTTAAATATTTGGGCTTTAGTCTTGATTTTAATTTAAGTTGGAAATCACATTGTGATCTTGTGGCAGTTAAGATTTCAAGAGGGTTGGGTGTGATAAGAAGACTGAAAAATCAACTACCGTCAAATGTTTTACTTTTACTTTATCATTCTATTGTTAGCCCTTATTTATCATATGGTTGCATGCTATGGACTAGTAGTTTTATTTCAATTTTTAGAAAGGTCCAAATTTTACAGAATAAAATACTTCGTATTTTAGGTAATTACATTCAGTTTGAAAATAGCACGTTGAATTGCTTTACAAGTTTAAAAATTTTAAATATTTATAAGTTACGGGATTACCAGTTATCAATTTTTATTTATCAATGTTTGAATAAGTGTTCACCGGAGGTATTTTGGGAAATTTTTAAAGCTAACTCATCTTATCACTGTTATGAGACTAGAAATACGAATGACCTTGCATCGGAGCTCCGGAATACTCAACGTGCTGGGTTTCTGCCTCGTTTTGCGGGACCGGGGGTGTGGAATTCCCTCCCTGATGCTATTAGACAATTGAAGCGTTACCTTTTGGGTTATAATCTGAATGATTAGATTTTGGAATTTGATTAATATTTGGTTTGAAAATTGTTTGGACAGATAATGGTCGTATTTTCGCGAAATTACCCAGCCAAAGCGCACGGAGTCGGCTCTATAACCTAGCTGATACTTATTGATTTTGTCATAGTTGATTTAGTTAGATGTATCTAACTAAATTAGTTAGATGTATCTAACTAAAAGTTGATTTAGTTAGATGTATTTATTTTTTTTTGAGTGTATGTTTTAAGGATGATATGTGATATTTCTCACTTGCGATTTCTAGAGTGTAATCCTTTTAGAGTAGGAGATGTTCTTTATGTTGATTCAGTTCAAGTGCTGATTTTTCCCCGTAAAGAGATAGTTTTTATGTGGATGTAGAGCTTTGTAATAATGGATTTGCAGCCATCGTAAACAAACCTTCGGGTTTTTGTAGATGGCCGCTGTAAATTTGTTTGTATTTTTTTATGTTAAATAAATTAATTTGAATCAATTTGAATAATTTGAATAGAATTCCCGTTGGGTTTTCGACAGTGCTCAGGAACTGGAAGCTTTTATGGTCCGAACGCAGCTTAAGTTGTTGACCAACTAGATAATGCCTAAATTTGTCCAAAAGATGAATTATATATAATAATTCTAATTTTGCTGCAGAATAACTGTTTTGGCCTTTCAACAAGGTCCTACTTGAGTAGCATGTAACTTGATCTTGATGTCTCTTGATCCTGACCAGGGGGCTTCTGTAGAGGGTCAGAATTTTCTGCAGGAATTATTTGAGAAAGAATAGCACAAATGCCCATAGATGAGGCATCAGTGATGACCATGAATTGACCGTTTTCAAAATCTAGGACTGATATTATTGGTTCAGAAGTGAGTGCCTTCTTGAGATGGTTTAAGGAAGATTGATTTTTCTGGGACCAGGTAATATTTTGGGTATTCACTTTAGTAAGTTCCGTTAGAGGTTTTGCAATTTGGGCGTAATTGCGTATGAATTTTTTAAAATAAACTAGTCAGTCCAAGAATTCCTCGAAATTGCTTTATAGTTCTTGGAAGTTTGAAATTCTTTTCACATTTTATTTTCTCCAGGTCTGGGGAAATTTGACCTTGGGCCACTACTACACACAAAAATTTGATTTTGGGTTGAAATAAATTCACTTTTTCAGGTTGACATTTCAAATTGCCTTCTCTGCATTTCTCAAAGACTTTGGTTAATGTGGCTATTTGATTCTCCGTGTTTTCCCCTAAACATATTACATCATCCACAGAATGAATAATATTTTGTAAGCCTCGCAATAAGTGCAACAGGGGTCTACATAATGCAATTGAACTTGTTTTAAGTCCAAAGGATACTTTTAAATATTCATAAGAACCACATTCAGTTGTAGAAAATGCCCTTTTATAAACGTCATAATCCACTATCTTGACTTGGTGATAACCTTGCGTAAGATCTAGGGAGGTAAAAAATTTTTTTTAGATGGAGTCAAGGACTTCGTGGATTCAGGGCAGGGGAAACTTATCACTAACTACCTTTTTATTTAGGGCTCTATAGTCTACTGCGAGCCCAAGATCATTACTCTTTTTTTTAACTAATATGACTGGGGCCAAATATTGGCTTATACTTGGGTGTATAATGTTGTTTCTCTCCAATTCACGGATTTTGTTTTTAACCAATTTTTGAATGAGCGGGGGATACGGTAGGGCTGTTTGGCCACAGGCAACCCTGTAGTTTGGATAGAGTGTTCATAGAAAGGTATCAATCCAATATCTTCCTCACAAGTGGAGGATACATCTCTAAGGTTCCGCAGCAATTCACATACTTTTCCTTTTAATTCTTCGTCTTGGATGTGGTCTAGATTAAATTTTTTTAAGAATTGTGATCTTGTAAGTTGGTACCTGTTGCTTGGAGTATTGATAATATAACTAAGTTCCTTTTGGAATATTTCCGGTTATCTAGCTCGTGCTCAGAAATAAGTTGTATTTCAACCAGACATATTCCCTTTTTTATTGTAATTGTATTATTTTCATGGGTATTTGTTAACCAAATAAAACCTTCCCCCTTTTCATAGGAAATGATCTGTTCTTCACATAACAGATTCTCAGTAATTTCTTCCAACGGAGACGCAAACCAAATTTTAGATTTATCATTTACTGGTTCAATCGTTTGTGAGATCTGAACTGTTCGCATTGTGTTTGGGTGGATTATTGTTTTACGTACGCTAAATACATAATATTTTTCTTCCAATTTATCTTCTATTAAGTTAAGATTGGTGTTCTGTTGCGCAAAATCTTCCGCTAGTGAGGTCAGTCTCAAGCGGACCGCGTTGAGTTTTATTACCTCAGTCCACAACTCTGCTATTTTTTTAATCTCTACTTGCCTTTACTTTTGCATTTCTCCTATATTTGCCTTTATAGACTCAATCCATTTGCCACTGGAATTTGTTCTCCTACAACAAGAGAAATTGGGTACAAAAGACTTTTTCTTTTCTCGTTTTCTTGAGCAGTGGGGCATTCGGTCTTGTGAGTCAAGTTATTCCAGGTGGAGAAGCCATGTTGAGCAGATTCCAATTGAAAGTCTGTAAGTGGGTACTGTACTTGATTGGGAAATCGTGAAATACGGGGGTTGGGGTTACTTTCGTGGCATTTGTTTCCAAGAATGCTTTCCCCTTGTGGGTTCAATTTTAAATTGACTGCTACAGTAAATGAGTTTTCTACTACTTTCTCCAAGCTTGAAAAAATTCACTCTGCTTTTGCAATTCTTTGCTGATTTCCGTTTTGCTTTCTTCCAATTTTCCTTCTAAGTTTTCCTTTCCTAGCTTAATCATTTCTTTCTGTCCCTTTAAGTGGTCGTATTCATGCTGTAGGTTTAGGATATTGATCTGTTCAGGGACTAGTGCTTCTTGCACAGCATTGGTTCGATTATCTTCCACCTTTTTGCCGATTTCTTGGATTTTGTTATACAAGCCTTGTAATTTTAGGAGCTTATCAAAGTAATTTTATCTGCTGATAAATGTAACGTTGCTTAATGATTCCATTTCATTTTGGACTTTTTACGGCTTGTTCTTTGACTTCCATAAACTTGGTCTTGATCAACTTGTTTATTTGTTTAGCTACAAGGACCTCATTTGTTTTCTTGTTTATTCTCTATTTAGATGCCTTGACCTTAAAAAGGGATTCAAGTGTGACTTCTATCATTTTATCAATTTTCAGACTCTTTTTTTTCAGTTTTGCCACAGCATCTAAGAGTTTTGAGTGACTCAGGAATAATTGGTCTATAATTATGCCGTTAGCAACGGGATAGCACCGGTTTTTTAGGGGAGAGGTCGAACGATTCTTGCTCGTGGGCTTCTAATTTCAGGGGTTTCTGTCGAACCGATATTCAGTTTATCTGTAAAGGTTAACTATTAGTTTCATTTTATAATTCATTGCAATTTCATATCCAAACAATTTTGTTTAAAACATTTTGGCATGTTTATCCCATGCAAATTTGTATCAACATTGTTTTATGAATTTTTAATTATTTAGTCTCTAGAGGTATTCCCAAATATCTGGTTTTTTAATCACTCTACCAGACTTCGTGGTAGCTTCCACCTCGCTTTCTTGGGGTTTAGTCTTTTTAGGCTTTCCCATTGATATTAGATAAAACTTTTTGTACTGCTTCAATAGGAATTTTTTTACCTTTTAATTTAGCCTCCTTCGCAAGGGCCACAGCTGTAGTTGGCTTTAGTTTCTGTGTGTCATGGGGTTCCTCTGGGCCAGATTCATTGTCTGTTCCAGTGGAGCTGGTCTCTGAAGACTCATCATTAGGGTCTTTGGGGGTGGTACTCTGAGATTTTGGGGTGTCACCAGCCTATCCTTCATATATTTCTTTTCCTCTTGATGAGGAAGGTTTGTTATCTGGTTCCTAATGTTGAATCCTTGGTTCAGGAGAGTTAAAAGATTCTTGAAAACTTTGGAAAAAATCAATTGTCCTCATAGGGTGCCTCCATTGTTGAAAGGCCATGTCTTCAGGGAGGTGGGGCATTTTCTGCACCATGGTCTCTCTCCAGGAGGACCATTCCTTCTGCTTAATTTTGGACACTGTTATATTAATATATTGTCCTGGATTAAGATTTTCAGGTGTCTGTGGATTCCAGGGCAACATGCTTTGCCTTGTTTTTATAGGAAAATTGATTATATCCAAAGCTTTTCTCAAGTTTTTCTTGTTTTGATCCTTGGGTGGAGTTTTCTTTTTTTTACCATGGGCTTTTATGACTCTATTTAATTCATCCTGCAGTGACAGGGGTCTCTCTATTGGGGTTGATGGTGATACAATATCATCTAAAAAATTTTGAGGGGACCAGGGGTAGAGATTCTATCGGGAAAGAATTGGCTTTTTGAGGATTGTGTATAGTCTAATTCTTCTTAACATTCTGAGTCTAAACTTTTTGGACTCTTTGGTGTTTTTATTCTCACTGGTATTAGGAACTTTTTTTTGGGAACAACTAGATTATTCATAGCTAAGAATTCCTCAAAGTTTTCTTCATCACTATCATTTTCAAAATAATCTTGTTTGAAATTAAAAGATTTTAATTCGGACTGCCTCATTTGAGGTGGTTTTTCTTCCGCGTCTGACAAATCGGTAGACGTGGGTTGCGATACCCATCTGTCTGGAAATTTTGCTCTTTTTATTCGACTAATTGTACCATATAAGTTCTTCCGGTATCGGAGTTTGTCATTTTAAAAGTAAATTCGCTGTCATACTTTTAGATTATTCTATACGGTCCAGAGTATCTATTGGAAAGTTTTTTGCGTTCAGTTTTATCTTCATTCCTTAGGTAGACTCAATCCCATATCTTAAAATCTATTTCTCCCTTAACTTTTGGTAGGTTTCTTAGCTCTTGATTTATTTTTGATTTTTCTAACTCTTGCCTAACTATCTTGTACGTTTTCCTCATTTTATTTATGAACTCTTGTTTTTAATCTTCTGTGTTATTATAATATTGTTGGGACTCAATAATATCTTCATTAAGTATTCTGAAGTCACGGCCAAATAATAAATAAAAAGGACTTTATGCAGTTGTCTCTGAATAGGCAGTGACTTCAAAAGCGGCTCATTTAATTGGAAATTGAGAGTTCCAGTGCACTTTTTAATGGTCAAATTTTATTGGAGGGCAACTAGCCCCCTCCCCCCCCCTATGCCCATCATTCCCTCAAACACATCCAATGTAAATTTTGAGATAGCCATTTTGTTCAGCGTAGTAAATTTCAAGATAGAAAATATGTTTTTGAGGAGGACACTCCCCCACAACCCTCAGGGCAAAGGTTTTAAGTTATGTCCTGGGGACACATAAGGTTTTTATAGAGGCATTGTCAAAGAAACTTCAAAACAGGCTCATTCAATTGGAAATTCGAAGGGCTAGTACCCATTTTAATAGTCGAAAGTGATTGGAAGGCAACTAGCCCCCCCCCGCGCCCATCGTTTCCCCAAACACATTCAATCAAAATTTTGAGATAACCATTTTGTTCAGCATAGTTGATTTCCATATAGAAAATATGTTTTTGAGGAAGATACTCCCTCAAAACCCTCGGGGAAAGGGTTTTAAGTTATGCCCCTAGGGCATATAAAAACGATGTTGGCAAAATGTACTATTTAGTATTTTTTCCTTTAGAGCTGGGCACTTCTTTTGGAAGGAGTCGTCGTAGAAACTACAAAAGGGGCTCATTCGATTGGAAATTAAGAGTTCTAGTACCCTTTTAATTGTCAAAAGTGATTGGAGGCCAACTAGCCCCCCCCCCCCCACGCCCATCATTCTCCCAAGTACATCCAATTAAAATTATGAGATAGCCATTTTTTCAGCGTAGTTGATTTCCAAATAGAAAATATATTTTTGAGGAGGACACTCCCCCACAAACCTCAAGGCAAGGGTTTTAAGTTATGCCTTGGGGGCATATAAGGTTTTTATAGAAGGCGTTGTCGTACAAACTTCAAAAAAGGCTCATTCGATTGGAAATTCAACGGGCTAGCGCCCTTTTTAATATTCGAAATTGATTGGAGGGCAACTAGCCCCCCCCCAACATCCATCATTTTCCCCAAACACATCCAATCAAACTTTGAGATAGCCATTCTGCTCAGCTTAGTTTATTTCCAGATAGAAAACATGTTTTTGAGGAGGACACTCCTCCACAGCCCCCAGGGCAAGGGTTTTAAGTTATGCCTTGAGGCATTTATGGTTTTGAAAGAAGGTGTTATCCTAGAAACTTCAAAAAAAGCTCATGTGATTGGAAATTCAAATGGCTAGGGCCTTTTTTAATAGTCGAAAGTGATTTGAGGGCAATTAGCCCCCCCCCCACGCCCATCGTTCCCCCAAACACATCCAATAAAAATTTTGAAATAGCCATCTTGTTCATTTTAGTTGATTTCCAGATAGAAAATATATTTTTTAGGAGGACACTCCCCCACAACCCTCAGGGCAAGGATTATCAGTTATGCCATGGGGGAATAAAAGGTTTTTATTGAAATCTTTGCTGTATAAACTTGAAAAAGGGCTCATTCGATTTGAAATTCAAAGGGATAGTACCCTTTTTAGTAGTCGAAAGTGATTTGAAGGCAACTAACCCCCCTCTCACGCCCACCTTTTTCCCAAACACATCTAATCAAAAATTTTTGATAGCCATTTTATTCAACGTAGTTTAAATTTTTGGAAAATAGGTCTTTAAGGATGACAACCCCTTCCCCAGAGCCCTCAGGGCAAGGGTTGTGAGTTATGCCCTGGGGCATATAAAGTTTTATTGAAAGCGTTGTCGTAGAAACTTCAAAAGGGCTCATTCAATTGGAAATTGAAAGGGCTAGTGCCTTTTTTAATAGTTTAAAGTGATTGGATAGTGACTAACACCCCTCTCACACCCACCATTTTCCAAAACACATCCAATCAAAATTTTGAGATATCAATTTTGTTCAACGTATTTGAAAGTTCTTGAAATTAGGTCTTTTAGGATGATAACCCCCCTTAGAGCCCTCATTGGAAAAGTTATAAGTTATGCCCTGGGGGCATATAAATTTTATATAGAAAGTTGTTCATGAAATTTAAAAAAAGGCTCATTTGATTGGAAATTGAAATTGCCCTTTTTAATTGTCGAAAGTGAGTGGAGAGTAATTAACCCCCCTCTTACGCCCACCATTTCCCCAAAAACATTCAATCAAAATTTAGAGATAGCCATTTTGATCAACGTAGTTGAAAGTTCTGGAAATTATGTATTTAAGGATGACAAACCCCCCAGAGCCCCAAGAGCAAAGGTTGTAAGTTCTGCCCTTGGGGCATATAAGGTTTTTATAGATAGATTTGTTGTAAAAATTCAAAAGGGGCTCCTTCAATTTGAAATTGAGAGGGATAGTGCCCTTTGTAACAGTTGAAAGTCGCTGGAGGGTAACTATGTCCCCTCTTACACCCACCATTCCTCCAAACACATCCAATCAAAATTCTCAGATAGCCATTTTGTTCAACGTAGTAGAAAGTTCTGAAAATTAGGTCTTTTAGAATGACAACCCCCCCCCCAGCACTCGGGGCAAGGGTTATAAGTTATACCCTGGGGTTATATAAAAAATTTATTGAAAGTTTTTTCGTAGAAACATAGAAAGCGCTCATTTGATTGGACATTGAAAGGGCTAGGGCCATTTTCAATAGTTAAAAGTGATTGGAGAGTGACTACCGCCCCTTTCAAGCCCACCATTTCCCCAAACATATCAAATCAAAATTTTGAAATAGCCATGTTGTTTAACGTAGATGAAAGTTCTGAAATTTGATCATAGAGGATGAGGATGATAATTACCCTAACAGACCTTAGGGTAAAAGTTGTAATTTATGCCTTGGGGGCATATAAGGTGTTTACAGAAAGCGTTGTCGTTTCCAAAAGGGCTCATTCAATTAGAAATCGAAAGGCCTATTGACCTTTTTAATAGTCGAAAGTGATTGGAAGGCTTGACATTTTTATAGTTAAGATCGAAGTGAGTATAATGTATTATTTTTTGTTGTTGTTGTTGTTTAGACCAGGGCACTTCGTATCGAAGGAGTTGTTGTGGGAACTTCAAAAAGGGCTCATTCGATTGAAAATAGAAAGGGCTGATGAGCTTTTTAATAGTCAAAATCGATTTGAGGGCAACTAATCCACCTTCCACTCCCACCCTCCCAGGCCAACTCTCCCATTTCTGCTCTTAAAAATTAACCAAATTAAAATAGCGTAAGCGTATCCAAGCTAAAAAAGAAAGTAAACAGATTTTTTGGCGAATGGAATCAAGTTTTCTATTGCAGGCCAACTACAGGAGGTATGAAACTAAATTAAACAATACTATTTGTGTCCAGATTTTTAAAAAGGTGTATGTTGTTAAAAATTGCTGAAAATTTTTCTCCCACATACAAATAGCAGGCCAAACTATAAAGTCTTAAAAAAACGAAAAGATTTAAGCATTATTTTCTTTTTCCCTGAAAAGACTATGTCAATATAAAACGAAATGAAATTAATTTAAAAAAGGTTTTCCACAAAATAAATTTTTCAAAGAAAAGTAAAGAACTCCATTAAACAAAATATGAGCAAAAATAAAATCAAATAATCTACCAAGCATGAAACTACCACAAATCAGCATCGATAAATAAATGAAACCCAGAACGAACAGAAATTACAATAATTAACCGAGTCAAACTCAAAACGAGCAGAAATTAACATAAGTTGGGCGCAAAACCCCTATGCCTTCCTAAGGCCAGAACTAAATTTGCACTTTACTGAAAAAATACAAATGAATGTGAACTGTCAGTTTAATATACATTTACTGATATTTAGTAATCAAAATGTTAATATTATTTGATTTATTAAAGTTATAAAAGTAAAAACATTTATATTTTTTTCAGTAAAGTGCAAGTTTTGTTCTGGCCTTGGGAAGGCATAGGGGTTTTGCGCCCAAATTATGTCAATTTCTGCTCTATTTGAGTTTGACTCCGTTAATTATTGTAGTTTCTCTTCGTTTTAGGTTTCATTTATTTATCGATGCTGATTTGTGGTAGTTTCAAGCTTGGTAGATTCTTTTATTTTATTTTTGCTCATTTTTTGTTTAATGGAGTTCTTTACTTTTCTTTGCTAAAATTATCTTGTGGAAAAAGTTTTTTTAAATTAATCACATAAAAAGGCTTTTAGGGTTGAAACAAAATCCACAGATTAAGGGCAAGGATTGTAAGTTATGCCAGGGGTAATTTAAGGTTTTTATGGAAGGAATAGTTGTTTAACTTCAGAAAAAGCTCAGTCTTTCTCCCTGATTAAATTAAAAAAAAACTATTTTTGTGACTGAAAGTAATGAGCTACGTTAAAACTTAAAACGAACAGAAATTATTTTGTATATGAAAGGGGCTGTCCCCTTCTCAACGCCTCGCTCGTTGCCCTAAAGTTTTTTATTGTTGTAAAAAGTAAAGTTGTGTGACAGAGTCAAACTTTATCGTAAAGGGGCGAGGAGTTGAGGAGGGACAGCCCGTTTCATACACGGAATAATTTATGTTCGTTTTAAGTTTTAACGTTGCTCCTTACTTTCAGTTAAAATAGCTTGTTTTGTTTTATTTAATTTCTGAACGTTTTTGAATTAATTCAGCTTTGATTTTGGCTCACCTTACATGAATAAATAAAACGAAATTTGTATATTAATTTGACTTTTAATGGCTAAATGGCTTTCTCGAAATGTTGTTCCGGCGTAACTTACGAATTAACTTACGTAACGAACTTCTATATTCGTATGTTTTTATTACGTATATTTGGAAGTTCGCCCCTTAGTCAATACCTCGCTCTTTACGCTAAAGTTCCAATTTTGTTCGAATCACAAACCCCTGAATCACAAAGGCCGGTTAATCAGAATAGATAGCTCTTTTGACAATACTAAGAAAAACAATAGCGTAAAGGGCGAGATATTGACTAGGAGGCGAACCCCCTCATGTGCGTAATAATTTCTGTTCTTTGTAAGTTTTAATATTGCTCCGTACTTTCAGTTGAAAAAAACTTGTTTTTTTTATTTAACTTCAGATGGGTTTTTAAACGATGCTGGGAAATCCGGCACCTCCTTAATAGAAATGTCCTTTCCCCCAAGGAAAAACCTTCCATGTAAAGATCCTTCCAAGTAACCCCCAGTGGAAAATAAGGCTTTCCAAATTTGAGATTTTAATTTGAGTTTTATTTTTTCAATTTCCGTAGGGGGATGGAATTTTGGTACTTGCATATTATGTGCCACTCACTCAAGTTTACGCTGCGTAAAATTCGAGAACACACCGTTTTTGTTTTTTTTCGTTAGTTTCTCCGTTACTTTACAAATAAATTTGAGCTATAGATTTGCAAATCAAGGGGGGGGGGGGTAAGCATAATGGGTCTGCATGCAAAATGTGTTTGGTACAATTATTCTGCATATTAGATAGATAGACAAATACGTGTATTTTAAAGCCAAATATACGGCCATGAACACAGTAAAATAGCATTAATGAATATAGTTAATGGGAGGAGGTGTTTAACCCCCCAAAAATGCCCTCCACCACGAAGAATATCCCTGCCCCTCCTTGGGAAAGTACCCCCGTGGAAAATACACCCTCCTTGGAAAATGCCCTTCCCCCCCCCCCTGAGGAAAATAAGGTTTCTAAATTTGAAACTTTTATTTAAGTTTTCTTATAGTTTTGTTGGAAAGTGCTAAGGAACAGAAAAAAGAGGAATTTACATCCCAGAAGTGTCTTAAAAACTTAGAAAAAAAAAAACACAAATTCATTTGTATTGAAAAGGCTTCCATATGATTTTCTACAATTTTTGGCAGTAGCGGGTGCCAGATCAAAAAAAAAATAAAGAAGAAAAACAATTTAGGCAAACAATCATCAATATTAAGCTAAAACATATGGCACCAAAAAGTTTAAGAAGGTTTGGCTATCCTTCGAAAAGATAGTTGCCTTTGGGAACCAACACATTCTAAATTGTTTAACTTTTTACGGACAAAAGCGTTGTCAAATTCTATAATTTGCACTTTACTTATGAAAAAACATGTATTGTTAGTTTGATATACATATTGTGATACCTATTTCTTATAGTCTGAATACTTCTTTATTTGTTGAAGTCAAAAAAGTGAAAACATTTAAAATGTATTTTGTTTTCAGTAAAGTGCAAATTACTTTCTGGTCTTGAGAAGATGTGGGGGTTGTCAGCCCTGCTCATGCTAATTGTTGCTATTTTGAGTTTGAATAGGTTATTTATTGTTATTTCCGTTCGTTTTGGGTTATATCTATCTAATATGCAGAATAATTGTACAAAACATATTTTCCATGCAGACCCGTTATTATGCTTACCCCTTCCCCCTAATGTGCAAATCTATAGCGCAAATTTATTTCGCGAAAAAACTAACGAAAAGACTAACAAAACAAAAACGATGCGTTCTCGAATTTTACACAGTGTAAACTTGAGTGAGTGGCGCATAATACACAAGTACCAAAATTCCATCCCCCAACGGAAATTAAAAAAATAAAACTCAAATAAAATTCTCAAGTTTGGAAAGCCTTAATTTCCTTGGAGTGTATTTTTTTGGGGGGGGACTATTTTCCGGGGAGGTGTTTTCCGCAAGAGGGTTTTTTTCAGGGGGGTATTTACCACGGGGGTATTTTCCGCAGGGGGGGGTATTTTCAGGGGGGTATTTTCTGGGGGGATTTTCCGCGGGGGGGATTTTCCGGGGAGTATTCGCCGGGGGGGGGGGGGGAACGCCGACCACCAATTTTATTATATAATTTTTTTCTTATAAAAATTTAATATAGAAAAATTGTTATCCATGGTGTGGGTTTTAAAAGGATGTTTGATGGGTATGACTTGTTTTGAGATTTTGTAATAACTGTTAATGATGCTTGTGTTTTTGGGAGGCTTGCTATCTTGCTGTTCATCAATAATATCATCAGGAGGTTTGGTTGCAGTTGTGCTGTTCCAAATTCTATCAGTCTTGAATTCTTCCGTGTTTGTTGCGTTCTTTGATATAACATAATTGTTCCGGCCCGTGTCCGCTTTATATCTGATAAACGTCCATTTTCCGTTTTGCTAAGATTTTCCTTCAGTATAATTTTAATTCACAATGAAACTGGCGTTGTCAAGGCAATTATTTTGCAAGAGAAAGTAAGTTGGCTCCGTATTTCAATTCTGTATGATTTTTCAGGCGGGCTTACTGAATCCTGGGCCATTGATTCTTAAATTATGGACACGGCAAATTCAATTTTATGGTTTAATACATTTTTTAGGCCTGCGTCTGCACTAGGGCATCAAAGAGACAACCTTACGTTTTATGTGGAGACATAATTATATTTGTTCATGTTCAGAGTTGATAATATATAAATTGTTGGAATGGAGATTGGAACTCAAAGTGAAGCATTCTCTATAACTGGTGGGGCTTTAAGAGAGTATTGAAAATTAGTGTCGTTTTAGTATCTCCCGTAGGAACAGTCCCCCTCCAAGGATATATTTATTAGGGGTACCCAAGTCTTGGCACTTTGAGTAAAATAGTTTGGGCCTTACTCTCCCTTACACAGGTAGTACACTTGTCATATCCCAGCTGATTTAAATATCAATGCGGAAGAGCATGTAAAGTCGTTGAGACCGCTCAATCACGACACCATACTCTACCGGAGATCAGTAGTGGTACTAGTGACCCGGTACCAAATACTCCACCAAAGTCAAAATCCCTTACTATGACCTATATAAATTTCTACTGTTTGTGCTTGTCGTGTTTTAGGCTCCAATTAAAATTCATATCCATGGAGATATACTACTTGCTATCTAGCAACAATATTGACCTTAGAACTAATTTACAGATTTGGCTACGTTAGTTTTATTTATTCTGTTTCTATTTGAATGAATTCCTTGGGTAAAATTATTTTAAGAATATTTTTTCTTGTTAATATTTATTGTTGGGTCTAAACATTTTAACAAGTTTTGAGAGCTTGATGGGATCTCTGATAACTTTTGACTCTATACTGCCTGTCAATTTTTTTTTTTTTTTTTTTTTTTTTTTTTTTTTTTTTTTTTTTTTTTTATAGTGAATACAGACAAATATACATTAATGATGAGAAATTACAAAATGAGCTGGATTTAGGGAGCAAGATTTCAGTTGCACTTTTCAGGTGGCTGAATCTTGAAGTACTTGTGTCGCCGAAGTAACTAAAACATTTTTCAGTGTCTTCTGTTCTGGCTCTTTTTTGCCATTAAATAAAAAAAAACAAGTTTATTTAACTGACAGTAAGGAGCGACATTAAAACTTAAAATGAACAGTAATTATTCATTTAATGAATTTAATTATTCATTAGTTATTATAAAGGGGTTGTCCCCTCCTCAACGCCTCGCTCTTTACGCTAAAGTTTTTTATTTTAAAAAAAAATAAAGTTGTAAGACAGAGTCAATCTTTAGCGTAAAGAGCAATGCGTTGAGGAGGGGACAACCCCTTTCTTATACGGAATAATTTCTATTCATTTTAAGTTTTAATGTCGCTCCTTACTTTCAGTTCAAAATAACCTGTTTTTTATTTAATTTCTGAATGTTTTTGAATTAATGCAGCTTTGATTTTGGATCAACGTAAATGAATAATTAAAACGAAATTCGCATATTAATTTTCCCTTTTTTGGCTAAATGGCTTTCTCGAAATTTTTTTCTGACGTAACTTACGAATTAACTTACGTGACGAATTTTTATATTCGTATGTTCTTATTACGTATATTAGGGAGTTCGCCCCCTAGTCAATACCTCGCACTTTACGCTAAAGTTCGAATTTTGTTCGAATCACAAACCCCTGAATCACAAAGGCCGGTTAATTAGAATAGATTAAAAAAAAACTTTAGCGTAAAGAGAGAAGTATTGGCTAGGGGTGAACCCCATCATAAACGTAATCATTTCTGTGGTTTTAGGTTTTAATGTTGCCGCTTACTTTCAGTTGAAAAAAAACTTGTTTTTTTATTTAATTTCTGATCGTTTTTTAAATAATGCTGGGAAATCCGGCACCCCTTTATAGGAATGTCCCTTCCCCCAAGGAAACACCCTCCATGGAGAGATTCTCCCCCACAACCCCTACTTTGAGCCACCTCCCCCCCCCCACCAGAAAAAAATTCCTCCTTGAAACGGCTGTATAATTGCCAATAACCAAAACTATGTGTAAACAATGGGCAAAGTTTATAACTTGCAGCCCTTCCCCCAGGAACTTTGGGGGATTAAGTCATCCTCAAAGACATATTAATTAGATTTTCGACTATGCTAAACAAAATGGCTATCCAAAAATTTTGATTGAGTGACTTCGGGAAAAAAGTGAGCGTGAGAGGGGGACAAGCTGCCCTCCAATTTTTTTGGTCACTTAAAAAGGGAACTAGAACTTTTAATTTCCGTTCGAATGAGCCCTACTCACAATATTCTAAGACTAATGGATCGATACGATCAACCTTGGGAAAAAAAAGAATAAATAAACAAGCATCCGTGATCTTTCACGGATGAGTGTTTAAAAATACAAAACTCCACGTTTTTGCAGATAGGAGCTTAAACTTCTATAGCAGGGTTCTTGGATACGCTGAATCTGATGGTGTGATTTTCATTAAAGGTCTATGACTTTCCTCCTTTTTTCGAAAATAAGATAAGACAAGATAAGGGTTTATTCCAAAAACAACACAACACAATAAAACAAATGACCTTCCATAAGCTAACGCTTGTTCGGAAGTATTTATTCTCTTAAAATTAACACTTATAATAACATAATAAAGAGAAAGAAGAGAAAAAAGAGAAAAAGAAGAGAGAAAGAAAAAGAAAAAAGAAGAAGAAAAAATGAAAATATTACACTCACTCGGCTCCTGGTCGCAATAACCAAAAATCAATACTTCACATACTCCAAAACTTCCCGCCGCCATCCCATAAATAATAAATAAAAAAAAATAAAAATAAAAATAAAAATATATAGGAAAAACGGGAAAAACAGGTTCTGGGCAAACCTGAGAGTGACTCAACTATACCACCCTTTAAACAAATTCATACCTATGGAGACAAAGGGTTTTAAGGTCCCGACGGAATTCACATAGATTCGATGACCTTTTTAAAGAAACAGGCAAATTATTCCAGACAACTGGCCCCACATGACGTATTAAAAATAGCGATCTAGTACTAGTAACTTGAGGTGTCTGTATATCTCTAGAATGACGAGTAGGATAATTGTGTTCATCATCACCAGAAATTAATAAATTTATAAAATGTAAAAAACACTTGGGAACCAAATTAGAAAAATACTTAAACATAAATAACCCATGGTAAAATTTTCCAAGACCTGACACAGGGATAATATTTAACTGTACATATTGGGATCTCACCGAGGTTCTCCGATTATCTCCGGACAACACTCGCAGTGCCATATTTTGTATCACACGTAACTGCTGCAAATGCACTGAAAATGTGCTAGACCATATACTTATATGGATATATAGATGGCTCGATATATAGATGGCTCTCGCGCCGTTGAGGCTGCAAGTCACTCTATCCTAGTTTAACTTGTTCAGTGCCTTGAAATACTCCTCCCTTTGCGATGAAAGTGGTATTAATCAAAACTGCATTAATAGTGCTATTCTTTGTGACTGAGGCTGCTGCTGAAAACTGGATTGATCAATGCAAAAAAGGTACTTTCATTTCTTTTGCTGTTTTGGCGCCATCTGTCATAGCCACACTCGTCACACTAAGAATTTATAAAAATATAGATGACGTTCCCTTCGTTCGGAAGCGAACAAGAAGAGGACGCAGAGGTGGCAGAAAGAAATTTAAGATTGACGTGTTAGTCACCTACGGTCGATTGGCCAGCCAAAAGCCTAAGCGTGAGAGGTGTTTAGTCTCAATCCCGCGCGTGAGCCTACCGCCCCGGCTGATCCCTGACAACAATGCTCCTACCAATGATTTCGGGTCTGATTGTCCTCCAGTATTATCGCCGCAGGTTCTCTCTTGTAAACACCAACTTCCAAACTTCCTTCTGAGCAACGTCCGCTCACTAACGAATAAAGTAGATGAGTTAGATGTCATTCTACGTCAGAATAATATCCATATCGCCGCAATTACCGAAACATGGCAGCTCGATGAAACAAGTGGAAGGATGGCTGGTTACAAGGTTTTCTTGAACACTAGAACAGACAGGATTGGCGGAGGTGTTGCCCTGTATGTACGCGATGATATCCCCTGCAAATATTTAGATAACTTCAATGACCCTAGCCATGAAGCGATCTGGGCATTATGCAAGCCAAAACATTTACCACGAGATGTCTCTTGCATCATTTTTGCAAGTATCTACTATCCTGAAAGCGCCAAGAACAGACGGCTGTTGGTATCCTACCTTCAGTCTACGTTAGACACATTACGTCTGCGGTATAGCCGCCCGGGCTTCATATTAGCTGGTGACTTCAACCAAACAAAGAAACAATGGCTTGCTAATACGCTGGGTATGTCACAAGTGGTCAAGATACCCACCCATGTGACCGGGAGCACCCTTGACCTTATTCTTACAAACCTTGCTCCATATTACAAAGACGTGTCTTCGAACGGGCCATTGGGCAAATCGGACCATCACACTCTGCTGATGAAGGCAAAAAGTGAAATCAGGAAGCTTAAGAAAATAAAAGTACTCCGGAGACCTATCACGAGGTCTGCTATTAATACGTACGGAATGTGGGTCGGTACTCACTGCTTCAGCGAAGTATACAACGAAAGCGATGTCAACAGGAAAGCAGAAATATTTCAGTCCCTACTCTATGAGAAATACTTAGAAATTTTCCCGGAAAAGCCATTTGTCGTGAGCGAATCTGACAAGCCCTGGATCACTCCAAAAATAAAACAGCTGATTCGCGAAAAAAACACTGTGAGGCAGTCAAGTGGAGACGCAACGTCGTTACGATTATTAAGAAACAAAATCGTTAGCCTTTGTCGCGAGGCAAGAAAGTCCTTCGGAAAATCCCTTTTGGACCCTGAAATAAAAAAGGATCCCCGTAAATGGCACCGTCTAGTGAGGCAGATTGCTGGAAAAACAGTATCATCCAGTATCCGTATTCTGAACGATGATGGGTCACTCGTGAGTGCAAATGACGTCAACAATTACTTTACTGACATTTGTACATCCTTTCCTGCCCAAACTAACACTGAAATAGAGAATCTACTGTTAATATGCCCCGACGAAGGTGAAATCGAAATAGTTGAGTATCAAGTTTTCAAAGAGCTGAACAAGTTGTGTCCATCCAGTAGCTCTTTTCCTGAAGAGCTGCCTATAAGGTTAATACGAGAGTTCTCTCTTTTCCTCGCCAAGCCACTTGGACACATCATCAGCGAATGTTTCGCCCAGTCAACTTTCCCGTCGTGCTGGAAACGCGCATTTGTGCGTGTTATACCGAAGACTAAAACACCCAAATCTTGCAACGAGTTACGACCGATATCAATCACATCTACCTTTGCAAAAGTCACCGAGTCATTCATCCTGCGTGAATTGCTCAAGCAAACGCGGGAAAACATAGACCGTTACCAGTATGGCGGCCTCAAAGGTTGCAATACCTCGATATACCTCGTGCGCCTAGTTGACATTATCTTTAAGTGGCTTGACAAGGGCAGTACCTTCATCGACCTAGCTCTCGCCGATTTCAGGAAGGCATTTGACCTGATTTGTCATCTTACGGCAGCAAAAAATATGCGAGCAATGGGCGCACAGAAGCGGTCTCTTGCATTAGTGATGAGCTTCCTTCAGGACAGAACGCAGTGTGTATTTCCATTGTTTGAAGGTGACTTGATCTCATACTGGTCTAAACTTACCTGTGGAGCCCCTCAGGGTACAAGACTTGCTGGTTTCATATTTATCTCCCTCATCAACTTCCTCCTTCAGAATTTCGAAGAGCGACTCAAATTCGTCGACGATTTATCATTTGTCCTCAAATACCTCGTGAGGTGTAATCGAACGTCAGTTCAGCGAGACCCTTCTGGCATCCTTCTCTGAGGACTGTGAACGTTACAAGTTGACACTGAATGCAGATAAATCAACGATCCTCAGGTTTTGCCCCTTAAAACGTGATCTGGAATTCCCGCAAGTCCCTTTCCCTATTGTTCCATCTGCAAAAATCCTCGGAGTCACATTATCGATGGACTGCACATTCACCGAACACGTGGAGAAGGTTATTAAGGCTGGCAATGCATCACTTCAGACCCTAGTCCTGATGCGCAGGTTTGGCTGCGACACTCAAAGCCTAAAAAATGCCTATATTACGTATGTGAGACCTCTACTCGAATACGCCGTCGCTGTCTGGGGACCTTTTGTCCAGAGCACCCACTACCTTTGCGATGACCTTGAATCTTTGCAGAAACGAGCAGTTAACATAATCGTTGGTAACAGAAGTGACGACTACAACAAACTCTTACAAGAACTGAACCTTGAATCCCTCAGCGACAGACGATTATCACTGATCATGTCCCTCGGCAAGTCACTGCTATCTTCGCCCCATCACAGACTGATCCTCCCACCAGATGCTCCTGTTAACCAAAGAACCAGATCCCAGTTGAAGCTACAACCCCCGGTCTGCAGGACCAACCGCTACAAAAACACGTTTGTCCCCTTTTTTGTAGAAGCATACAACAAGACTTAGTGTTATTTGTATTCACGTGTTAGTGTTCTTATAGTGTCATTTGTATTTTTTTTTTTTCTTTTTTTTCCATATTGTTGTAAAGACGACATAAATTAGCCATGGCTACACTGTTCGTTCTTAATAAACCTATGTCTATGTCTATGTCTACTTACGCAATATACTAAATACGGGTGAACTAACAAAAAATAAATCAATCTCAAAACAGAATCCTGGAAAATATGTTTTAACTTTCTCATCATTCCAACATTTCTTGCAATCTTACTACTAATAAAAGAAACACGATTTTTAAAACTAAGGCATTCATCCACAATAACACCAAGGTATCGTATAGTATTTGTACGCTTAGTTACATAATTCCCCATTTGCAAATCCACAACCCAAGGGTAAAAATTTGATGATCTACCATATATAATAAAACCTGATTTACTATGGTTTAACAAAAGCTTATTCATTCTCATCCACTTATCTATACCTAACATACCTCTTCTCATTATCTCTATTAAATCAGATTCAGTCTTTGCTGCGGCAGTAAAATGGGTATCATCTGCAAAACTAGGAATAATCACCTTACAATTAGAATGTGCACTATCTAAAAAATCCAAAACAGAAAATCGTAAGTCGTTAATATAAACCAAGAATAAAAGCGGACCTAAAACAGAACCCTGTGGAACACCATAATCAACCATTCTTTCACCAGACCTCACATTAGAAATTTCAACGCACTGGGTCCTACCTCTCAAAAAAGTTTCGAATAACTTCAACGCATATCCTCTAATTCCACAATTTTCTAGCTTCATAATTAAAATTTCATGGTCAACTGAATCGAACGCTTCAACAATATCTAAAAAAATAGACACCACCTTAAAACCTTGGTCCAAAGCACCATGCACAAACGTTGTCAAAAATAAAACTGCCTGTTCAGTAGACATCCCCTTACGAAAACCGAACTGATTAGAATAGAAAAAGGAAATATTCTCCAAATACTCAGATACTCTAGAATTAGTAAGTTTTTCTACTAGCCTAGATATAACAGAGAGGAGGGAAATCGGTCGATAATGATTCACATTTTTCCTATCACCCCCTTTAAATAAAGGTATTACTCTGGCACTTTTAAGACACTCCGGATATATACCACATTTAAAACTAGCATTAATTAGGTACAAAATTTGTTGCGATATCACAGGAAAAATTGACTTGAAAACCTTTGTTGAAATAAAGTGTGACCAGGATGCACTGTTTCGCATACCTTTTACCACATCACACAATTCTTTTTCAGTAACCGGTCGCAAGTACATAGAAACATCACTACTTTCAGGCAAAAACTGAGTAAAATCACCATCACGTGCATGCTGCTCAACAGACGACGCTAACCGGCCCCCTACACTAGAAAAGTGCTCACACATACGTTCAGTAGTTAGGCGAATATTTTCACCATCAACAAGACTGCAAACAACTTCAGGCTTATTCGGTTTAATAACAGAATTTATAACATTCCAAGTCTTTCTCGGGTTACCCTCCGCATTTTTAAATCTATCACTCAGGTAATCTAACTTAGCTTTACGAAGTATAGTATTCAACTTATTACTATACGCTTTATAAATATTTACATCGCTAATACTATTACTTAATGCGGACTTTTTATACAATTGCTGTCGCCTAGCTAGAGAAACTAGAATACTCTTCGTAACCCAAGGCTTTTTCGGCGAATCAAAATACTTGCATTTCTTCCTAACTTGACTACAAGCAACTACCGTATCCTTAATCATCGGATACCAAAGTGTAAATTTATCATTCACATCCATATCATTACTATATAAAAAATCACAATTTTTTCCTCAAAGCTCATTTTTTAACTTCGGTACATTAATAACAGGAAAACAATTTTTCGGTACTTCAGAACGCTCTGATCTTGGCCGGTTCAAAAGAGAAGGAATAGATACCAAGAGACCGAAATGATCCGAAACGTTGTTTACAATAACACTCGCACTACTATATCCAGTATTTAAGTAAACGTTATCAATCAACGTAGCAGAATCAAGGCTCACTCTTGTACATATATTAATAGAAGGATGTAGTCCATAACCTAGCATTGTGTTTAGAAACTCCCTAGCTCTAAGGTTACTATTCACAGTTCTTAAATCCCAGTTAAAATCACCACAAATAAAACAAGGTGTAGTTGAAATTGGTAACTTATCCAATTGCTCTTCTAAAAGTGAGTTAAACTCATCTATATTATACGAAGCGGGTCTATAAATGACAATCATAAAACACTTAAAATTAAGACACTGCAATTCTAGCACCATACTTTCAAGCACCATTTCTCGATTAACTCTTATATCATCTCTCACCTTAACCTCAAAATCATTACGCACGTAAATTGCTAAGCCGCCATGTTGATGCATCTATCTATTTTTAATATACAGCTTATAATTACCAATCTCTAACAGAGAAGAATTATGGTTCTTCAACCAAGTCTCCGTTAAAGCTAAAACATGAGGGGTTGATTGCAGACATAACGCATTCAAAAACTGATATGAACTTCCAATCCCTTGACAATTTAAATGAAAAATATTAAATTCAATTTGACAACTAATAGAACTCAAATCACACAGAAACTTATAACGGGAATCAGGATAAACCTCATGAAACTCACCCACATCAAAATCGCTGTGAAGTACCCCTCCCCCCAAATCATGTAATTTCATCAAATCACTCTCAAGAAAACCCCGCCGTTCCCTACCTAAACTTGACATTCAAAATAATCAATCCGAAGGGATGGAAACCGGAATTTTGGAATGCGAAAAAATAGTAACCTTACCATACCATGAGTGAAGCGACCAAGAACCGAGAAAATCCAGATCAACAAATCCTGAAAGAAAACAGAAGATAAGAAAACATGGAACAAAGAATAAGGCAAATTTTCTCATGCTCATAAGTTTGGATTGGTAATATTAAACTTCATGAAACCTACATATTTGAAATCAGCATTAAATTTCCATTCTTTTGATGTATCTATTGGTATCAATATTCCGTTGTTAGAGATTTGGTTACTATTGAGCCGGGTCGCTCCTTACTTACAGTTCGTTACCACGAACTGTATGGAAACTGCACCATTTCATGAAATGTTCGCAATTAAAATGCCTGAGAATTAGTGTCATTCTAGTATCCCCCGTAGGAACCGCCCCCTTCCAAGCATACATTTATTAGTGGTGACACAAGTCTTGGCACATTGAGCAAAATAGTTTGGCCCTTACACCACCCCTAAACAGGTAGTACACTTGTCATACCCCCACTGGTTTAAATATCAGTGCAGAAGAGCATGTAGAGCCCATGAAAATGCTCGATTGCAATACCATACTCTACCGGAGATCAGTAGTGGCGTTAGTGACACGGTGCCAAATACTCCACCAAGGCCAGAATTCTTTACAATGACCTATTTAAATTTCTATTGTTTGTCATTGTCGTGTTTCAGGCTCCCATTAAAATTCATATCCATGGAGATTATTTTGCCCAATCCCTGGTGGGGTTTTAAGAGAGTATTGAGAATTAGTGTCATTTTAGTATCCACCGTAGGAACCGCCCATTCAAAGGATATATTTATTTGTTGTGACCCAAGTCTTGGCACCTTGAACAAAATTGTTTGGCCCTTACTCCCCCCTCCACAGGTAGTACACTTGTCATACCCCCGCTGGTTTAAATATCAGTGCGGAAGAGCATATAGAGCCCTTGAAACTGCTCCATTACGATACAATACTCTACCGGAGATAGTAGTGGCGCTAGTGACACGGTGGCCATTACTCCCCACTCCAAAGGTAGTACACTTGTCATACCCCCTCTGGTATAAATATTAGTGTGGGAAAGCAAGTACAGCCCTTGATACCGCTCGATTACGATACCATAGTCCACCGAAGATCAGTAGTAGTGCTAGTGACACGCTGGCCCTTACTCCCCCTCCAAAGGTAGTACACTTGTCATACCCCCGCTGGTTTAAGTATCAGTGCGGAAGAGCACGTAGAGCCCTTGAAACTGCTCGATTACCATACCATACTCTACCGGAGATCAGTAGTGGCGCTAATTACATGGTGGCCCTCACTCCCCTCTCCACAGGTAGTACACTTGTCATACCCCCGTGGGTTTAAATATCAGTGCAGAAGAGCCCGTAGAGCCCTTCGAACCGCTCAATTACGATACCATAGTCTACTGGAGATCAGTAGTGGCGCTAGTGACACGGTGGCCCTTACTCCCCCTCCACAAGTAGTACACTTGTCACCCCCCCCTGGTTGAAATATCAGTGCGGAAGAGCATGTAAAGCCCTTGAAACCGCTCTATTATGATACTATAGTCTAATGGAGGTCAGTAGTGGCACTAATAACACGGTGGCCCTTACTCCCCCCTACAAAGGTATTACACTTGTCATGCCCCCGCTGGTTTAAGTATCAGAGCGGAAGAGCATGCAGAGCCCTTGAAACCGCTCGATTACGATACCATAATCTACTGGAGATCAGTAGTGGCGCTAGTGATACGGTGGCCCTTACTCCCCCTTCACAAGTAATACCCTTGTCACACCCCCCTGGTTGAAATATCAGTGCGAAAGAGAATGTAAAGCCCTTGAAACCGCTCTATTATGATACTATAGTCTAATGGAGGTCAGTAGTAGCGCTAATAACACGGTGGCCCTTACTTCCCCCTCCAAAGGTAGTACACTTGTCATACCCCCGCTGGTTTAAATATCAGTGCGGAGGACCATGTTTAGCCCTTGAAACCGCTTGATTAAGAAACCATAGTCTACTGGAGATTAGTAGTGGCACTAGTGACACGGTGGCCCTTACTTCCCCCTCGAAAGGTAGTACACTTGTCTTACTCCCGCTGGTTTAAATATCAGTGCAGAAGAGCAAGTAGAGCCCTTGAAACCGCTCAATTATGATACCATACTCTACCAGAGAGCAGTGGTGGCACTAGTGACACGGTGGCCTTTACTCTGCCCTCCAAAGGTAGTATACTTGTCATACCCCCACTGGTTTAAGTATCAGTGTGGAAAAGCATGCACAGACCTTGAGACCGCTTGATTACGATACCAGGGTCTACTGGAGATCAGTAGTGGCGTTAGTGACACGGTGTCAAATGCTCCACCAAAGTCAGAATCCCTTGTAATGATCTATTTAAATTTCTATTGTTTGTCCTTGTCAGGTTTCAGGCACCAATTAAAATTCATATCTATGGAGATATACCATTTGCTATCTTGCAACATTATTAACCTCGGAACTAATTTACAGGTTTGGCCACGTTGGTTTAATTGATTCTGTTTCTATTTGAACGTATTCCTTGTGTAAAAATATTTTTAGGAATATTTTTTCTTGTTAATATTTATTGTTGGATGGCTGCTTTGCTGTCACTAATTTTTGACTCTAGTCTAGTACTTATACTTGACTAGTGTTGGCAAAGTAGCTTTAAAACATTTTTCAGTGTCGTCTGTCCTGATTCTTTTTTGCCAATACCGCCCCATTTCATGAAATGCTCGCAATTTTTGGAAACAATATTGTGTATCTTGAATTCTGCCGCTGCCGGTGATGAATCATGCCTCGCAGTAGCCATGGTGTTTGATGCCACAACACATATAGGCTTGGCCTCATATTTGGGGAGTTTCTATTGTTAGTCGTCCATCTCTCACTGTTTATTATTTGCTCCCCTAAATGGCCAAGAGAGGCAACCCTTGCCTGTGAATATACACACGGTTGCCCTTCTGAGCACTTGTGATTGAGCACATATGATTTTCCATGTATGTGGGTGACTGAATTTGAAAATCAAACTATGAAAATCGTTGCTGCTTTACTGCCGGTCTCCAGCACTGCTAAGCGGCAGGCTTTTATACATTAATTCTCATTGTCCCTTGTCTTGTAAATGAGGCTGTCGCCCCAAAGAAACACAAGGTTGATATGTGCCATATTGTAAAATTAAGGAAAAAATGTTTTCACCACAAATTGACAAAAGTTGCATCTTTTAAATAGGAAGTTGTTTTCTTACCCTGGCCTCAAATTAGCGAAAGAAAAACACTTTTCAAGAAGCAATCACCTTAGAAGCCAAAACTTTAATGATAAAAAAAAGAGCACATAGGACCTACATTCTAGAAGGAATTAACATAAAGAGCACAAAATTTTTAATTATATTATTACTATCCATGATTTTGCAATTTTTCAGAGCCTGTAAATGGTTTTTCCTTGTGAACACAGACAAATATATAATAATGATAAGAAAGTAAAAAATGAGCAAGATTTCAGGGGGCGAAATTTCAGAAGCACTTTTCAGGGGGCTCAAACTTGAAGTACTTGTGTTGGCAAAGCAACTTTAAAAAAAAATTCAGTATTGTCTGTTGTGATTCTTTTTTGTCCAAACTGTATCATTTTATGAAATGCTCGCAATCGAAATGCTCGAGAATTAGTCACATTTTAGTATCCACCGTAGGAACCACCCCCTTCCCAAGCATATATTTATTAGTGATGACATAAGTCTTGGCACCTTAAGCAAAATAGTTTGGCCTTTACTGTCCCTCCCCCCCCCCTCTCCACAGGTAGTACACTTTCCATGCCTCAGCTGGTTCAAATTTGAGTGCGGAAGAGCATGTAGAGCCTATACTCCACCGGAGATCAGTAGTGGTGATAGTGACACAGTGCCAAAGCGAGGATTCCTTACTATGACCTATTTAAATTTCTATTATTTGTCCTTGTCGTGTTTCAGGCTCCAATTAAGTCATATCCATGGAGATATACTATTTGCTATGTTTCAACAATATTTACCTCGGAACTAATTTGCAGGTTTAGCTACGTTGGTTGTATTGATTATGTTTCTATTTGAATGTATTCCTTGCGTAAAATGATTTTAAGATAATTTTTTCTGGTTAACATTTATTGTCTGGTGGTTGCTTTGCTGCCGGTCTCCAGCAGAGCTACGCGGCAGGCTTTTATACATTAATTCTTATTGTCGCTTGTCTTGCAAATGAGGCTGTTGCCCCAAAGAAACAGAAGGTTGATCTATGCCATATTGCAAAATTCATAAAAAATTGTGTTCCCTATAAATTGACAAAAGTTGCATGTTTTAAATAAGTAATTGTTGTTTCATACCCTGGCCTCAAAGTAGCGAAACAAAAACACTTTTCGTGAAGCTATCGCCTTAAAAGCCAAAATTTAAATGATAAAAAAAGAGCACATAGGACATACATTCTATTAGGAATTAACATAAAGAGCACATAATTTGTTAATATTTTAGATTACAGGCTTTTCAATCATATAATTACTACCCATGATTTTACAAGTTTAGGTTAGGTTTGGTTAGCAAAAATTTTTTGTATATATTGTGACATGGGATTACAACAATTTTATAATCTTAAAAAATAAAACCAAAAGTTTGAAGCTTAGTAAAAATCGTTTTTTTTCGGGGAAATTGGCATCCTGGTATATTTTCACCTAAATTTTTTTTAGATAGGTCAGAAGTTTGAGAAAGCTCGTTAAGAGCCTTAACTTAAAAAAAACTGTTTGTATGAGACATCAATTTTATATACATCAGTATTGCAATGATGCTGTCACACTTGTCACACTTATGAGGAAAAATTGAAGATTTTCAGGTATGGAGAAGTACGTTTGATTGCTTAAAGAGCAAAAAACTAGTAATTGCAAAAACATTTGTATATATATTTGACAAGGGTTTACAACAATTTCAAAACCTTAAAAAAGAAAACCAAAAGTTTGACTCCTATCGCTTCCGAGCCAATAGGTCATAAAATAACTTTATTTGGTGTGGTGATTTCCTCTGACCTCTCATGGCGGGAGAATGCAAAGACAATTGTAAGAAAAAGCTAACGGCGAAATCTAAATGCTAAAAACACTGAAAAAATTTCGAGTTCCTAAGGACAGCTGAAACTAATATTTTGCACTTTCATCCACCCCTTGGTTGAATATGCTTGTCCGGTTTGGCACATTGCCCTTACCCAGGATGAAACTGATAAGATAGAACGAGTTCAGAAGAGATCACTGCAAATCATTTATGGCAGTTCCCCTCTACCTTACTCCTTTTACCTCAAAGAATTTAAACTTGAATCCCTTTCTTCCCGCCGAGAAAAATTATGCCAAGGATTTGGTTCCTCCAACATCCCATCTACCAATCATTCCCTCCCCTACCTTTTGTCCCTATAAGATCTCGTCCCCCCGGGAAGTGGCTGAAAAGGTTACGAAACTGACCCCAGTCCACTGTAACACCATGTGCAACAGTAAAAGCTTTGTGCCAAGCTTTGTGAAATATTACAATGATCTCTAGTGTTTTTATTCTTTAGTTTATTTTATCCTGACGAAGTTTTGTCAGACATTTTTATTCTCAATCTCAAGTGTTTTTATCCTTTAGTTTATTTATCCTGACGATGTTTTATCAGACAGCTTTATTTTACTATTTATGACTAAGAGACATCATATTTGGGCTTTGCCCACGAGAGCTATGTCTTGTTTTTGAATTAAATAAATGAATGAACAGCACGTAAAATTACTTTTTCGTATGGGAACTAGCTGCTTCGCTTTTTTTATTCTATTTCTTTGTTGTTTTTTTTTTGCCACTAGTAGGGCAATGAAACATCCTAGAGATATGTTTAAGTGATGGCTTCAAAGGGAATTGTTATATTAGTGTCAACTACCCGTTACTGATATAATAGAAGGATCTTCTCCATTTACATAAAAAAAAGGCACTACTAAAAAGCAAAATATTGCTTTTTGCAGAACATCTACAAGTGACAACTAAGGCCTCAAATTTACACATAAAAAACAAAATTAGGTAAAAATGTAGAAACATTTATTTACATATATACATAAAGACATATTACAAGTTAAAGCAAGTAAACAAGGCTATAAATTTTGGCTATAAATATAATAACTATTTCATTAAAGGCGTAATAACACGCCATAGAAATAAATTTGCTGCTAAAATATGCAGCCTTAAACACTGAGGTCTATCTGAGATGTTCAATCACTCAAAACAATTTTCTGAATATTGTCGCCAGTTCTAAATACTCACTTTTTTTTTTTTTTTTTTTTTTTTTTGCACTGATGCACTGTAACACAAAATTTTGCATTACATATTATACACTTTTACATTACGTAACCATTATTACAAAATAATGAAATTCACTCCCGGGGAATCATTTCAGCGGGTATTATACTATAGGCGTTACTACCCTCAAAAGTTATCTTCAAACTGCCATCTATGTATCGCATCACTGAGTTAGCCACTTGACGTTTCTTGCTCCATGGATTTTTCGCCTTCCTTACTGAAAACAAGAGAGAAATGGGTTAAACTTCAATCCTGCTCAGTTCTATTTTGGAAGATAAATATTGATAATGAAAGT
>JAQQPU010007361.1:392-39139 GCA_029168905.1 Artemia sp. Kazakhstan ARC1039 | reverse complement strand
TAGGCATTCACATATAAATGAAAATATTATAATTTTGAATAACTAACACTTAAAATTTTGTAAATTTGGAATAAAAAGGGAACGGTTTTGTATAATTTTGGAGCATAATAAGTATTACCAACATTGCTCAATAAAGTGGAATGCTTGATTTTTCTTTCTTATGGTTTTAGTAGTTGGCCAATTTGGGTATTTCAGTATTCCCTGACTCTTTCAGGCCTTCTCTAGACCCTTTTTCCTCAGAAAACCCTTCTCTAGACCCTTTTGGCATTTAATTTTTTTTTTTTTTTGTAGATTTTGTATATAAGATTGAAAATTTCGTTTTGTAGGATTCTAGTCTTTTTTTGTTTTAGCTGTTTTCTCTCGTGTTTCAGTTAATGTTTAAGGGGTCAAAGTTTTGTATTGTATTGGGTTATTTACGGTAGATTTAATGTTTTTGTGTGTGAGGCTCGAGTTTATATTTAATGTTTTAAATACTGTGTGTGGGTTTATGGTTTCACATTAAGGTTCGTCTTTAATTTCTAGTATTTATGGTTTTCGTTTTTTTTTAACTTTTTTTTTATTATTTTTGGGGTGGCGTACAGGGGATGCCTCACCCCACCCCCCCCGACTAGAGGGAAAGACAAAGCCGATGAATTCCTCACCCAAGACCATATCCCAGTGGAAGAAGCTAGCAGCCTGGCCACCCATAGGTCAATCTGGAGGCGCTTGGTCTCATCGTTCTCTACGCCAAACTCTCGGCAGCAGTCTTAAGTCAAGTAAGTCAAGTCTGCCTTTGGTAAAAGTGATCATTTGTTATATTCGTGTTTTATATAGTTAAAGTTTTTGTATTTATCTCTAAAGTTTTGTTGCACTGAACTGCACTGAACTCAGTTTCGTTTCAGAGTTCAGTGAGGTAACACCAAAATTGAAATGGATATCATTCCTGTCTGGATTTATTTTGGTGAGGTCATAATTTATTCCAAGTGAGTTGTTGACCTGAGTTAACTTTAAGAGGATTATAAAATAGAATCTACTTTGCTTTTAGTTTGGCATATATTTCGATATTTATTAATTCAGTATTTTTTCTTGAATTAGTATTGAGACTTTTTAATATGTGTGGTGATTGCGATAGCCATGAAAAACTTTGAAGAAACGCCTGAACTTGTATATTCTCTGGTTCTGAATTTTATTCAAAGCAATTTGCTAAGCGGAATTGAGGAGGATATTATCAAAAGACATGGTATGGAGGTTTTTTGACGTGAATATAGTCAAAGAAGCTAAAAGTTTACTGTGGAAAATAAGTGCACCTGAATCGGATTGCCCAGTACGTAAGGGGAACAATGCACTTTCTAATCATTTTAGTGACATTGTTTCTCTGTTAAGATCTCTTGACAGTAGCGACACTTTTGTACCTATGTTTGTGATAAAGTGACCTACAGAGGTGCCATGTCCCCCTGCAAATGCTTATACTTCTTTACTCTTTAAGTTTAATGAGCTACAACAAGTGGTTGTTGAGATGTTAGGGAAACTTGACAATTATCAGTTGAATTTTCCTCAACTTCCGAAACCTTCCCCAGTAATTAATACTTATACGACAGTTATTGTCTCTAAAGTGCCTTCAGATCTGTCTGATCCGATTAAACGCAAATCTGTTCGCAATCAGATAGCTGGGCATGAATTAGTTTGTAGTGTGAAACCTGTTAAAGACAGATGGTATGTCAATATCGATAAATCTGCAACTGAAGATTTTTGTACATCGGTTCAAGTTCAAGTTCAAGTTCATTTAATTTCTCAATAAATCACTACAAGACAAAATAACACTTTTACAATATGAATCAATGGTAAACACAATAATTACAGAGGGTGCCTACACAGTGAGTTATACTCGAAACAGGCACCCTAAAAAATAAAAGAAATAATAATAATAACAAATGATGAAAAGAAATGATAATACACTAGATATACTGGGAAGAAAATGAGACACCACACTGAACCCACAGCCCATAGCTCAAATCATTAAATTACCACATAATTAAATATTTATCAACAATAGCACCGGCCAACATGACTTCAAAAAAATGAATAGTTATCTATAATTACTTATTAGATATAGTTTGAATTTAGCTTTAGAAACTGGAATGAAAAAACGCGAATCTATATTACTTTCATAAATATTCCAGAACTTTATTATTGAATTTTTAGGAGAAAATCTGGATCTTTCAGTTTGGATTCTAGGGCAAGGTAATTTGGCTGAACCTCTTAAACAATAATTATTCTGGACCAAAGAAACTAAAGAGAAGTTACTAGAATTTAAAGCCAATGGTAATAATTCTTTTATTTGTTTTAGTCTGGAAAGGACACAATTTGCAGTAAGGACTAGATCAACTGGTAATATTCTTAAAAATGTATAAAGGCTCTTAGTAGGCGATTTATTGGGGAGGGAAGATGGGGAAGGAAGGAGTGCTTTTAACGTACGAAGGGCATTATTTTGAAGACGTTGAAGGGGCTTAATAAGAGATTTGAAAGTATTTAAATAAGCAATTGGACAGTAATTAAAATAAGAATGGATTAGAGAATAATAAACTGACTTAAGAGCAGGGAAAGGGAGGTGGAATTTTAGATACCGCAGTAACCCCACATTCCTTCCTAGCTGCATCCTTAGCCTATCAAGATGAAGTTTCCAAGATAAATTTTCATCAACCGTTAGCCCTAGATACTTACAAGACTCCCTCCTGGCAATGGTAACTAGTTCTCCGTTAAAATGGACATATATTTGGGAAATCGACGGTACGGCATGAGAAATTCCATAGAAGATGATAAAATGGGTTTTCGAAGAGTTTAACACCATGAGGTTGTCAGCAAACCACTGCAATAGCTTCTTTAGACCAAAACAGAGGTTTTCTCTGACGGATGATTCATCTTAACCTGTGACAGAATTAGCCGTGTCGTCTGCGAATAGTACAGCAGGTCCATCATCGATCATAGTGTTCAGAAGGTCATTGGCGTATATTAAAAATAGTAGTGGTCCAAGAATTGAACCTTGTGGTACTCCTACCTTTTCAGAACATGGCGTTTTTACCGATCTTACTGCACCTCTATCCACAAATTGATTCTGACCACTGAGGTAAGACTGGATGAGTAAGAGAGATTTACCTCTTATTCCACAGTTGTCAAGCTTATCCAGAAGAATCAGATGAAAAATCGTGTCAAACGCTTTTTTTACATCCACAAATATTGTAGCTGGTATCACATTACGGTCCATCGCATCATTCAAAAATTGTAGCAAAACCATTATAGAATGTTTGGTTGAGTGCCCAGGCCTAAATCCAAAATGATACTTGTTGAAGAAGTTAGACCTAGTCAGATAATTCATCAGTCTGTTGTAGATGCAACGCTCCATAATTTTTGAAATATCAGAGAGAATAGAGATAGGGCGGTAGTTTGAAGGCAGCTTGGGGTCGCTACCTTTGTGGTGGGGTATAACCTTCGCCGACTTGAAGACAGTAGGAAAGATGCCATCTTTAAATGAAGAATTGACGATGTGTGCGATAACACCGACATAGCAATCGATGGTCTTCTTTATGAGGTAATTTGACGACCCATCTGGACCTTCGGAGTGACCGTTTTTCATGGCTTGAACAATCTTCAGCAGTTCGTCTTCAGTGACTGGCGACAGAAACATAGAGGAGCAAGACGGCGAAGGTAGGTATTTTTTGTAATTATCCGTGACGACAGTTGAAAGGCCAAAAGCTTCTTCTACGGCTGCTTCTCCAATGCATGCAAAAAATTCATTTAACGTGTTGGCTACTTCTTGTTGGGATATTGAAGATGTTCCATCAGGCTTGTTTAT
The DNA here is from genome assembly GCA_029168905.1 of Artemia sp. Kazakhstan ARC1039. Classification (NCBI taxonomy): domain Eukaryota; kingdom Metazoa; phylum Arthropoda; class Branchiopoda; order Anostraca; family Artemiidae; genus Artemia; species Artemia sp. Kazakhstan ARC1039. Next base: position 35,310 of record JAQQPU010007361.1, on the reverse strand, counting down.
GGTCTCAGGAAACGTATTAGTTTTTTGTTTATTCAGGCATTCATTTATCGGTGTCCGTGTCTTCTTTGGCGATCCTTCTGCTTCTTGAAACTGCTTATGGTAGTAAGCCTGTTTAGCTTTCCTGAGCAGGGTTGTCAGAGTGTTTTTATAATTCTTGAAGTCCGTACCATGTACATCAGGATTATCAATATATTGCCTGAATAGCATATTTTTGTGTTCAATACTGGTTGGTAAGCCTTGGGTGATCCAAGGTTTTTTCGGGGTCGCATACCTGGAGCGCTTTTTCGAAAAGGGGCAGGCAGAGTCAAGGGCAGAAGAGAATTTCTCAATAAATAGGGTAGCCATTGCATCTGGGTTGGTTTCTTCATAAACTGAAGTCCAGTCGCTACTAGTCAATTTAGCTCTCAAATTCTGTAATGATTTATCATCAATAGTCCTTCTTACTTTTATATTTGGGTTAGATTTCAGTCTATTTATCAAAAATTCACCAAGTAACATAGAGTGATCCGATTCATCAGTTAATACGACATAACTCGAATGTAGATTGAAATTCGTAAGAATGTTGTCAATAACTGATGCCGACTGTTCACTAATACGTGTTGGTATTCTTGCTGGTGGAACCAATCCGGCAGAAAAGCAAGTAGTTAGTAAATCTACAGGTAGAGATCTTAATTCTTGGGTCTCCGAACTCACCAGTCCCAAATCTATATTAAAATCACCCATAAAAACCACTTTATGGTTCTTGAAATTCATCCGTTATGTTAGATCATTCAACTTACCAATAAAATTTGACGTACTTGATCCCGGTGGTCGATAAAATAAGCATAGGAGTAGCTTCTCCTTACCAGACTTGATCTCAACCATTAAAAATTCAAACTCCATCTCTTGATACAAATCATTAAAATCCGTAATTTTACGGATAGGGAGATTCTGGTCAATAAACACGACAAGTCCACCTTTCGAACGGGTAGACCTGTTTCTAGTTACTATCCTGTACCCAGATACACCAACCAAAGAACTATTACCATCTCTAAGAAAAGTCTCACAAAGTCCCAGAATACCAATACGATTACTATAAAGAAATGTGGATAGAAAATCTAAACTACTAAGCACTCCTCTACAATTCCAAAATGCGATACGGGAGGATTCTAACTGATTAAATGGAGCGATTTTGTAATTATTTATATATTTACTACAAGGAAAAGACTGAATAAAAAGGTCAGAAGTTTCATCACCAGTTGATTCTACCGATTTAAATAATTCATTTACGTCAAGTTGTTTTTTCTCAAAATCATGGAGCCGGTCCGATGTTCTCTCATTTAACAATTTATATCATAATAATATCATACACATAAAACTTACAAAAATCAATATGAAATGATAGGCTAATGAGTAAAAGGTGGTACCTCGGATAATTCCCAGCATGCGAGGAGTGAAAAAACGAGCAGAACGAGAAATTTTTTTGCACAACTAGAGCTAGACAGAAAAGAAGGAAAACATGAAAATAATCACACATAATGACAAGGCACAAAAAACACACTATGACGAGATCAATTCCAATCTCTTTTTTCACTCGCGGAATATAATAATAAATCAAAATCGATGTCACAACTAATTCATTAACTAATTTTGACACTATACCACGAAGACGAAGCAGATCCTTTAATTTCCAGCCATATGTCTATGCCTTTTTGACGAACCCGAGAAGACGTTATTTCGCCTTTCATTTTCATCTCACGTGCTTTGACCAATAGTTCACTTCTTCGGATATTCAGTTCAGGCGGCAAGTCTGTGCAAATAACGATACCACTGGCCTTAAGTTTACCGACGTTTGACATTATAGCTTGAATCTCATTTTCGGACCCTAACGATACAAGCAAAGGCTTCACTTGCTTTTGCTTACTTTTGCGTTGGCGGGAGTCAGTAATATTTGCCGAACGAAAATTAATGCGATAGCACTTCGTTATCATTACTGGCTCATTAATTCCTAGCTTATTCGCAAAAAGGTTTTTCACATTAGCTTCAGGCGTTTCATTAGATTTTTCTTCCGGTAATCCGTGAACCAACAAGTTAAGCTTTCGGTCTTTCACTTCAAAAGCAAGCAATCGTTTCTCTAGAGCTTCAGATTTAAGCTGCTGCTCCTCTAGTGTAGATTCTAGTTCAAGTATTCATGAATCACGGGTTGTTCCATCACTTTTTAACGACACAACTTCCGCCGAAATTGAGTCTAGTTTGCTGGAAAACTCCACCTGAGACGCAATTATTTTGTCCAGTTTTTCTCCACATAAATGAATAAATTTGTCGAATGACGACTGACTGACGTATGACATCTTTAAATACTACAAAATCCGCGAAGTGAAATCTTTAGTTCATTCCATGACAAATGGTACTCTGACTACCTTAATTGGTATTTCACTTGGCAAATATCCACAAACAGGTAACACAGATGCAATTAGACAAGCGTTGAAATGTAATTTAAATCCAGTCAACTTTTATTCTTTAGTTTCTTTCATAAATAGCTATAATCCACTTTCGATGTTCACTCAGGGAACAGAATGGCTAATAATAATCTTAATGATGAATAATAATCTTTATTATTGCCAAACTGGCATACCTCACTTAGATATCTTATGAAATTAACTCAATTTTGATCAGAACTCAATAAAGCTCAGAACTTTATTACCGGAGCAACAGTTAAAATACGATCCAAGCACCTATTGGGATTCTCAGAGGTTTCCCATTTGATGTTGACCTTCCAGTTATTAAGAGACTGCAAGGTATAATAAGTGCAAATCGACTGGGCCAGACTATGTCAGTCAAGCTTGAATTTGAAAACTCTTTCACTCAGTCTGCTTATTTCAAAGAAGGAATTAAAATTGGATAGGATTTTTTTTGAATTCACGTATTTAAAGAAATACCTAAATGCTGCTTTAAATGCCGATCATACGATCACTTTCAAAGTGCTTTCACTTGCAATTTCCCGAGGTGTGCCAGATTTGCTGGGCCACATCTTTCTACTAAGGATAGTCCTTGTAGTAATGCTCCAAAGTGTGCTAACTGTGGTAAAAATCATTCTTCTTATAGCTTATCCTTTCCTGTATCTAAGGAACTAATGTCGCGCTCCCACTTTTTGCAATCACTTTGGAGTTTTCAATAATATCGTTTAATATTAATGGTACAAAGGATAAGGACTTCGATATTGATGAGCTCTACAATGATTTTGATTTGGTCTGTTTACAGGAGCATCTTCTTACAGACTTTAGCATTAACGTTTTTCGTCGTAGCCTTCATCATGATGTTTTTTTATTTCTGCCAGAGCCACAAGAGGCCGCCTTTCCGGCGGGCTAGCTTGTGTTTTTAAGCGTAATCCTAATTTGATTTTGCCGGTGATTTTTTACTCGGATGAGTTTTTTTGGCTGTTCGTATGGGCACTATAATCTTCACTAGTTCTTATCTGCCTTATGATGACCGTTCTTCCAGATCGATGGATAGATATGCTAAAGCCTGTAATACGTTGAAGGTTTTAGTGGAAAAAATTCTTTTTATTTCTCTAGATTATATGATCATTGGTGACCTCAATACGGATATAAATAACCCATCAGTGAGAAATGATTCGTTGTTAGATTGCCTTCCATCTTATAATATTATACCCAAAACTCATCCGTATTCTTATATTCACCATTCAGGCAGTAAGAGCAATATTGATCCCATTATTTGCTCACCTAGTATTACTACATCAATAGAGTTTATACATGCTGAAGAACACGACTTAGACCATCTCCCTATCTCACTTACTCTTACGCTGAATTTAAACCCTGCAAGTTTTTGTAAAGTACCCTGGTTTAAAGTACAGCTGACAATGTCGGAGGCAAGCTTTCTGGGTGAAGGAACGAGGTCAAAGAAGCCAGTTTTGTGACAAACATGGTGTAATGCAAATCCTGAAGGTTGGTATCATCTTTAGCCCGATCACCTTTAGCCCGATAAACAAGCAGTTTGAGCTTTGCGCCTGCACTGATGATCTGATGCTTTTCTGAGTTCTTCCGGCAAAAAACCGCCGCATTTTTCGGAATTCTTCATTGATCTCAGCCAATAAAAGTGACACTGGCTTTCCTACGCCGTAGAACCTAGAGGTCGTATCGCATCCAAGGATAACATGGACTGGCAGTATGACCTCTGCGACTTCCCCAAGCTTGCTTTTCTGTTATCATATGTTGTAGAGTTTGGCTGTTCCCGGCTTGGTCTCAGCTCGTAAGAAAAGTGGGTAGCTTCCTGGCTGGCAATGATGAAGAAGCAAGACGAGCACGTCTGTTTCATTGCCAACAAGACAGGTTTCTACGTCAAAACAACTTGTCACTGCGGCTGTCGCAATCGTGAAATGTGCATCACCTGAAGCATACACGACGCGACATCCTGACAAGCTTAGCACTCCAGCAAGCAGGAGGATGAATTTTCCCTTGTTCTTCAGGTTGTTCAGGAAAAAGTCTTTTTTGAGGGTTACCGTGGTTGTCCCAGAAAAGTCGATATCAGGAGATCTTATGCCTTTCGATCTTTTCAAGTGAGTCTGGTCTCTTGTTGACGGTGAATCTTCGTATCCGTCAAACACAGCCGTAGCATTTCCAAAATGAGCTTTGACATAGCTAGCGTAGGCCATACATATTTGTACAAAAGTAGTGCCGGTTGTCCAAGGCAATCTATGTAGGAGCCATCCTCCATCAACAACATATTTGTAACTCGTTGAAAGATTCGCAGAAGAGCCTTCGGTCATTTTCCAGAGAGCATTTGAGAGGGAAGCCTTGTCAGCTGTGCGTAGTATTTGGTATGACCCGAAAAGTGCAGAAGGAAAAGAGCAAAGTTTATAACCATTAGTATCTGACATATCCAGATCATCGGCAGTGGCTACAGCCGCTAGTCACTGGAGCAATAGCGTTTGGTCAATCTCGACCGGCTCACCATCAAGCTTCGGAGCCGACTTTTCAGCCAAAGTTACGACTTTATCTCTCCTTTTGAGCACAAAAGTCTCTACTGGCTTTCCAACCATCCCTTGCAGAATGTGCAACCCAACATCTTTTGCTTCGTCGAAGTTGACCTCTGGCAAAGCATTCACTCCGGTAACAATATACATTATTTCCTGACCCCCGTTGAACGACTGCAAAGGCTCAAGGAACTTGAGCAATTTCTGCCAATTTTTGCTGTCTCTCAATATTCTGGACCCCAATCTATCAACGTTTTGGTCGCTTTTGTGGTAAACAGATCCAGTTAGGTCTTGCATGATTGCATTCATTTGAGCTCGCACTGACACATATATTGTCCAGATCGACCGCTGCACTTCATTCAAACCTCTTCTCTAGTGACCCCGCCAGCGGTCTTCAGAGTTTTCAAGAAGACTTGTTCTATAACAAGGTCTGCTGCCAGTCCTAACCAAGAATGTTCGGTTCTGTTAACAGAAAAGTGACCTTTGGAACTTCTCGTATAATTCTGGCTGCAATTCTTTCAAACTGACAAGGGCTTGTAAATGGAGACGGGCTGATTTAGCATATGTAGTTCGACCTCATGCCGCGAAATAAGGAAGAATACTAAACCAGTTCTGAAGATACAGGTTGAAATCTCCAGTCCGTTCAGCGCGAACTGACATCCAAAGAATTTTATTCATTTCAGAATACTGTTCAAGCCACAGTTTCGCAATCCTAGATTCACTAACTAGCTCCTTCTTTGCCTGCTCAATTTCTTCTAAAAGTGAAACAACCGGTGGAGACGCAGAAAGGTCTTCAATAGAAATATTTTCGGATGTCAGCTCTGTATAGAAACTGGCTGCGCTCACCATTTGGGGTGCGGGTTGACTTCGTAAACCGTCGGCAGTATCTTCGAAAGCACAGGCAAAAAGTAAGATGTGCAGAGCTAAGTCAAGAGGAGAATGTGCCGTCATTGCTCTAGAAACTGCTTTGCCAGAGATGATGTGTTTTACAGTGTTCGGTGCGTAGATCTGTTCAAGGACTTCAACCAAACCTGCTTCTTCCATAAGATTACCCATACACCCAAGAAGTATCATTCTTCCATGAAAGGACCCAAGCATCACTAAGACCTCTTTCAAGGGGCTTCTGAAAGGCGACGATTCAACCATCATTTTCGCTTTCCAATACAGTGGTTGGTCGAAGGTTCCGACAGGAATCTGGTTCAGTTTCTTTGCCTTCTCTGCAATAAACATCAACGTTGTGTTGATGCACGTGAGATCGGTTGGGTTTAAATCAATCATAGGCTGGAAAACTATTGATGACCGCTTCTGGGTTTGTCCAGCATGAGCTGACCGCATTGCACCTGACCAGCCGACTGAAGAACCTCGCAGAGCTAGCTGAGAATTTACCCACATGATACCAAGATGTCTGCCATTGTCTTTGAACTCTGGAAGTACCAACTCTACGTAAGTGAGCTGATTTGTAAAGGCAGTGTGCTTCAAGTAAGGGTAGATAGGTATAGCAGCTTTTTCTATAACTTGTTTCAAGTCAAAACTTTTTCTGGGAAACACGTAACTCCTCTTCGCCGCCCAGTGACTTAACTTCAAGAATAGCCATACCATGTGAAGTACCGTGCCCTTCCAGAGTGTAAGCGTTATGATCGTAATTGTCTGCAATGTACTGGACGAGAGTGCCTCTTGGTATGTCGAGTTCTTGGTCGGGGCTTTCAGCCATTGCCGCACATCTTTCAAATCGGAGGCTTTCTATATAGCCAACACAAAAGCCTAGGCTGTTCAGTGTGTCGACAGCGTCGCGCGAACCGAACCGATGATGCATAGAATCAGCCAACCCCAGCTGCATTGGTGCAATAATGTTTCGAAGTCTGGTGTTTTGCATTATTGCCTGCCCTATTGCTCTGATCTTATGTTTCGCGTTGTTGTGTTTGATCAAAATTGACAGGAAAAGCCGGAGGGATGGAACAAGCAACTCTACATTGACCTCTGCCGAAACTAAGGTGCGTATTTGGTCATATTCTTCTATGAACGATATCACAGTCTTTATTTCGTTCTCCACTATTCTTGCAAAAGCTTTCGCAACCTCGACTTTTTCTTTCTCCAGATTTACGTCTTCTGGCAATTGGTAATAATCCCGAAGAATGCTTGCAGCCGTTTCCCTAAGCGTCACTATACTTTGCTTCCCAGGAACATCAGAAATGATCACATTGTCGCCGAAGTACTCAACTAGCACTTTCTTCAGGTAAACGCTGCTGTATGGCTTCAGATCCGTTTCGGCTAAAAACTCCTCCATTTTTATCGAAATATCGGTCAGTGTAACCTGCACATCGTCCAGACCGACAAAGAAGTTCGCAGCTTTGTAAAACGCTTCTTTGCAAACCTCGTCGGAAGGTCTGCCATTCTTACACTTCTTTACTTCAGGTTCACCGCTTAATTTTGAATCGTGCTGAGGCAAGTTTATTCCAATCCGGAATTTCACTGAACAAACTGTGTGATAGATAGCATCAGCTGCGTGGAGATCAGCAGTAGCTGATCTCCACTTTCTTGATTACTTGATTACTTGCTGAATCTTGCTGAATAATACATACTTTCTTGATTACTTGCTGAATCACTTTCATTGCAACGTTTAAGACTGGAAATTCTTCTCTGGTTACTGAAGTCTCTTCGACAGTGAGCATGAACCTTGTCACCTGGGTTAACTTCGAAAGAATCGCCTCTTTCTTTACTGGCAGTATTAATTGTGACGGCACCTTTGCTTCCAAGCGTAGAGAGACTGTTATCATCTCCTTTCGCTCTGAAGACAGATTGCACATTATGAAGCCATACTCGTCAGAAATGAAGATACGAAAGATTCAGTAACAGAGAACTTGATGAATAACTTAATTAAAATATTAATATTAGAATATTAGAGTATAATTAGAATATAATATTAGAATATTATATAATTAATATAATTAGAATATTTATATAATTAGAATATTAATATCATTAGAATATAATATTAGAATGTAACTTAATTAGAATATTAGAATAACAGAGAACTTAATTCAGTAACAGAGAACTTGATGTGGGAAGAGGACTGAAGCCGCGAATCTCCTTTATTATTATTATTATTATTATTATTTATTGGAAAACCCGTCATACATAAAAGGAAAAGACGGAGCAATAAGCAAAAAAAAGCAATACACATAAACTTAGGAGTTATACATGTGGTTTTTAGTGACGAAAGCTGGAGCTAAGATCTAAATCAGCTCTTAGAACAATTTACACAAAACGAGAAAGAAAAACTCAATTATACACTGCTCTGTAGGTACGAGACATGTTTCTTTTTTTAGGCTCTTAAATAGTGAACAAACATAAATAATATGAACATCAATGCATCAAGCCGCAATAGGTAAATTAAACAACCCAAATAATCATCAGTGAATTAAAAAAGATATACAGTCGATAATCATATCAACTAGTGTAAATATGACAATAAATAAAATGTCAGGTTTTTATTGTTTAAAAAAAAAGTTGTAAGAAAGTCAAACTTTAGCGTAAAGAGCGAGGCTATGAGGACGGCACATCCCCTTTCATATACGGAATAATTTCTGTTCGTTTTAAGTTTTAATGTCGCTCCTTACTTTCAGTTTAAAAAACTTTTTTTTTACTTAAAGGCTGCGAAAGCGGAAATCCAAAACAATGAATAAAATGGCTATCTAAAAATTTTGATTGGATGTGTTTGGGGGGAAGGCTGGGGAGAGAGGGGGGCTAGTTGACTTCAAATCACTTTCAACTATTAAAAATGGCACTAGCCCTTTGAATTTTCAATCGAATGAGCCCTTTTTCAAGTTTCTACAACAAAGATTTCAATAAAAACTTATCTGCCCTCAGGGCATAGCTTATAGCCCTTGCTCTGACGACTGTGGGGGAGTATCCTGCTCAAAGGTATAATTTCCTGAACTTTAACTGCGTGGAACAAAATGGCTATCTCAAAATTTTGATGGGATGTGTTTGGGGAAATGGTGGGCGTGGAAGGGGTGTTAGTTGCCTTCCAATTTCTTTCGACCATTAAAAAGGGCATGTTAATTTCTGGTCATTTTGAGTTTGACTCGGTTATTTATTGTAATTTTTGCCCGTTTTTGGTTTCGTTATAAAAGTAAAAACATTTATATTTTTGTCAGTTCCTTCTTGATCACAGAAATATTCGGCAACAGTCAGTCCAGTTAGGGCGACACGGGCACGAGCTTCAGAAGAAAGGTTGGTGAAAATTACTAGGAATCCCGATTTCAGTATAGAAATTTTTAAACCCCCCCCCCTCCCATTTTTTTTACTTCTAACCAAATCAGTAATAAAGCCTTGTTATGCAGATTTTTAAGACCTTACTTGAACTTACATTTGAGAACTTACTCTGAAACTATAAACCAGTTGCTTGTTCAAGTTCAAGTTCAATCATTTTATTATTAACATATACATGTATATAATTGACATAGGCCCATGGGGAGACAAGCTCGAAAAACTAGGCCTAGACAAAGATACAATAAAAAAAATTTTACGCTACAATACAAAGATAATTACGACGGCAAAGATACAATAATACAAAAATAATATGAAAGTAGCAGCTAGCCCAGGATCCAAATATAAATATAAATATAAATAAAAAAAAAAGAGAGATCAATATTATTAAATATAAATTCATACTAAAAGATAGCCGAGAGGCCCACATTCACATGGAACAAAAATCCAAACAAATAACTTAATCATATTAAAAAGACACTTAATTAAAAATAATCCTGAACTAAATGAAATTTAAGATTCCTTTTTATTAAATGTATGGAAGAAAATTTATCAATAAAATCCTTGTGAGCATCCCAGCACCGGGCTATTGACACAAACGGGGCGAATTTAGATCTCTCAGTACTATACTTGTCAATGTAGATACTCTTTTTTTGTCGCGTGTTATAACGATGTAAATCTTGTGATCGGGAGAACAAACTTTGATTGAGGTAATATGGCGGTAATTTCTTAATGTCATAATTAAATTTGAAAATAATTGCTCCAAAAGTAAATTGTTGAGAAACTGGAAGTATATCTAAATAAGTATATAAAGATGCTGTAGAAGACTTATTTGGAAGTGAAATAGGCGATGAAATAAAAAGTTTGAGGATTCTTACTGCTTTATTTTGTAAAATCTGTATTGGTTTAATATGGCTTTTAAATGTAGATAAATATACTAGAGAACAATAATTAATATTAGACTGAATCAGAGCAAAATAAATGCTTCGTAAAGCAGAGTAGGGCAAATAATGCTTCAACCTCCGCATTAAACCAACATACCTTGAAATCTTTAAGCGTATATTTTGAATGTGTGTTTTAAAAGATAATCTTTCATCCATCATAAGTCCAAGGTACTTTATCACATTCGCCCGAGATATTGATAATAGATACTTTGAAGAAGTAACTCGGGTAATACGGGGGCATATATTTGACTTCCTGCCGTAAATTATGAAATTAGTTTTTAATAAATTCAAAGCAATAAAATTTGCGGAACACCATTCAAGCACATTAGAAAATGCAGTATCCAGTTTTGCCTCCAACTCCTCGTCATTCCTCTCAGAAATTGAAACTGCCGTATCATCAGCAAAATGTGTGCTGAGACATGGGATTGCCAAAGCGCGGTGAAAATCATTTATATAAACTAGAAAAAGCAGAGGACCTAGGACAGAGCCCTGAGGCACCCCAACCATGGAGGACTGAGGAACAGGCGAAGAGAGAAAATAACCTCCATCTATTCGTTGCTTTCTCTTATCAAGATAAGATTTAACTAGATCCAACGCCGTTCCCCGTACACCACAATTATCCAATTTACGAAAAAGAATATAATGGGATATTGTATCGAATGCTTTTTTAAAATCCAAGTATATTGTTGCTGGAATTTCACCTCTATCTAAGCATTCATGAATATATTGGATGAGAGCAATGATAGCGTGCTCAGTATTGTGTCCAGACCTAAAACCAAACTGGGAATTTGTGAAAAAATTAAACGATTTAAGAAAATTATAAATCCTCTTATAAATTGCCTTCTCAAATATTTTAGAAAATGCTGACAAAATAGAAATAGGGCGGTAATTTGATGGGTTTTCAGGAGAGTCACCTTTGTGAAGCGGAATTATCTTCGCTTCTTTAAAAGCAGACGGGAAAACTCCATTTTTAAATGAAAGATTAATTATATGCTGTAATGGCAAAATTACTGCAGACAATATTTCATTAACAATTATAGAACTAGACCCGTCAATTCCTGCTGAATTACCTTGATTTAGATCACACACTATTTTTGTTATTTCTGACCGAGAAATAGGCGCAAGAAAAATTGAATTACTTTGAGGAGATGGAAGGTATGAAGAAAAATGTTTATTACTGCGTGAATCAAACTGGTTCATTACTGATGAAACAATTTTCTCTCCTATACTAGCGAAATAAGTATTCAAAACATCAGCCACTTTCTCCAATTTGTTAGTCGTCGATCCATCTTCTAAACTAATAACCTCAGGCAACTTAGAATTCCTTTGTTTTTTAATAATAGAATTAATTAAAGACCACGTTTTGCGAGGAGAATTTTGAGCTTCTTCGAAAGACTCTTTATAATACCTATGTTTCGACAATCGTATCAGTGCGGTTAATTTATTTTTGAAGATTTTAAAATTTTTAATATTATAATCAGTTGGATTCTTTAACTGCTTTTTAAATAACTGGTTTTTTTTATTAACTGATATCAAAATTCCAGACGTTATCCACGGCCTTATAGGAAATTTTTCTCTGCACATTTTCTTCGTAACAAATGGGCAACTAGAATCAAGGCAGCAATTGAAATTTCTTAGGAAAGTATCAGTTGCCACATCTGTATCCTCCGTGGATATTACATCCTGCCAATCCAATAGACCAAGGCTTTCATTCAGGTGCTTTAATGTTATTTTATTTATTAACCGTACTTGACGTTCCCTACTTACCTGCGGTATTTTATAAGTAAAAGCTAAATCTGAAACCAGCAGGAAATGATCCGATATATCAGTTAAAACAGCAAAATTTGCTTTAATTGGTAAAGATGTAAAAATATTATCAATGAGAGAAGCAGAACTAGGTGAAATTCTTGTAGGTATCAGGCAAGTAGGAAGCAGATATGTAGAAAAGCAAGAAGACAATAAATCAACCGAAGCTTCATTTGAAGCTTCTAGAAGGTCAATGTTGAAATCTCCGGAGAGGATAACATCTTTATTTTGAAAATGAGGTTGATGCAAAAAATCATGGAGTTTAGAGAGGAAAGACTTGACTGGAGAAGAAGGAGGTCGGTATACTACGCAAAAAACTATATCATTTTTTCCAAGACTAATTTCAGTTACCATTACTTCAAAAAGCATTTCCTCATGAGAACCTTCTAGATTTACAAGGCGTCGAAAAGAGATACCATCTTTAACTAATACTGCCAAACCACCTTGGCGCCTTGTCAGTCGGTTTTTGAAAGTAAATTGATATCCAGGAAAAGCAATATGAGGAGCCGTGTCTATGAGAAAAGTCTCACAGAATCCAACGACATGACAAGATAGCTTATGAACTACATCGACAAGATCATCCTGTGAACTAAAAAAACCTCTACAATTTAAAAATCCTGTTCTCACAACCCCGGTACTGGGAAGATCAGAAACCTCGGAAGGTAATTTATATCTACACTTTGGAAAATTAATTAGCCCACCATCATTTATCTCATTTCCAAAAAATTTATCATGGCTCTGGAAAATGGAAAAGTCAAAAGGGTTACACTCGAGGTCTCTCAGTCTATCCCAAATGCAATTATCATCCAATGTAAATAATCAGAATTATGATCAGGACTAGCAGAAACCTACGCAAAATGCACACCGTCTGAGTCTTAACGTAGCAAAAACAACTGAACCAGCGAAAACTCGAAAATAATGATGAAAGAAAAAGAAACCGCTTGAAAATAAATAGAAACAAGAGAAAGAAACTGAACTTATTCATTGTAACATGAAATGCGGATACAGAAAAAATTATTGTACTCAATTACTTCATATAAATAGAACACACAAAAAAGACAGAAAATAAACTTATAATAAGCTACAGAGGGACAAAAAACCTCACAAGAAATAAAAATAATAGAAACACACAAAAAAGACAGAAAATAAACTTATAATAAGTCTACAGAGGGGCAAAAAACCTCACAAGAAATAAAAATAATAGATCCTATGAACAGAGAAACATTACATAAAGTAATAAAAATAATCTCACCAAACAAATGTCATTATTAATCACCGTAACTAGTCAATCTTAGCCCACTGTGAAGACGGAGACTTTTTACACTCGAGCCATAATTTACTCCCTCTTTGTTTAATACGCGTAAGATGAACCGAACCCGAATCACGCATGTCCTTTCCCTTGGATAATAGATCATTCCGTAGGAAATTTAGCTTTGGTGGGAGATCAGTGCAAATGCGAATTCCACTACCCTTCAACTTATTCACCTCACTGAGAATCGCCTGAATGCTATGATCTGTTTCTAGCGATATAAACACAGGGGCCGGTCGAACACTAGTTTTCCTACTAGTGATGTTTGAACTGCTATTTCTAGCAAGGCGATAACACTTGGTAAGAGAAATGTCCTCGGTAACTTGCAATTTGTCAGAAAGAAGAGACTTTACGTTGCTAGTCACTGATTGATTATGCTTTTCAGTAGGCAGACCATGAACAATTAAATTCAACTTTCTTTCTCTCACTTCAATGTCCAGAAGCTTACTCTCCAAATCGTTATTCCGCAATTTTTCTTGCTCTAGATCATTTCGAAGCTTTTTAGATTCCTCTCGTAGATTCGCATTTTCAGCTGATATTTGCCTAACTTCATCTTGAAGGGAAATTATTGAGACAGAAAAACTTTTCTGCTCAGCTAATATTTTATCCAGCAACGCCTGAATCCGTTTCATTCCTTCATCAAATTTTGCTTGAGTGACAGCCATAATGAATGCTATAATCCGCACGTAGAAGTCTACACTTGCATCAAATTACGCAATGGCAAAGTCCAAAACAATATCAAATTTAATCCTTTTAACTTGAAAAAGTAATCCGATTATAGGAGTTCACTCTTCAATAGCTAGTGTCATTGACAGTGTCCTGCACCAGATGCCAGTATCTGAACCACATGAAGGTTAATTATCTGTTGATAGACATGGGGTATATATGGGTCTTAAGGAAGGGATGCTCGTATTAACTTCAAAGACGGCTCGTTTGATTGGAAAATGAAAGTTCTAGTTTACTTTTTAAGAGTCAAAAGAGATTGGAGGGCATCTAGAACCACCCCTTGTCACTCCCTTTTTTCTCAAACTCATCCGATAAGAACTATGAGATAGTATTTTTTTTTTAATAATTCAAAGACCATATAACGAAAACTCCGGGGTCGACACAGCCCCCCAGGGCCCAAGGGCCGGCGTTGTAAGTTATGCCCTGGGGCATATATGGTTCTTATAAAAGGGATGCTCGTATCAACTTCAGAGAGGGCTCATTTGATTGGAAATTGGAATTTCGAGCTCATTTTTTAATAGACAAAAGAGATCTGAGGGCAACTAGCCCCATGCCTTCTTTTTTCAAACCCATCTGATGAAAATTTTGAGATAGACATTTCGTTATAAATAGTTCAAAGGTCGGCTAAGAAAAACTCTGGTGTCAATACAACCCCCGGGGCCGAGGGGAAGGTTTTTTAAGTTATACCCTAAGGGCATGTAGTGTTCTTATGAAAGGGATGCTCGTATAAACTTCATTGAGGGCTCATTTGATTGGAAATTGAAAGTTCTAGTTCACTTTTTAAGATTCAAGAGATTAAGGGCAACTACCCCCCCACCCTCACGCTCTTTTTTCCCCAAACCCATCTGCTAAAAGTGTTGTCCTGGGGGCGTATATGGTTACAATGAAAGGGATGCTCGTATAAACTTCAGAGAGGGCTCATTTGATTGGAAATTGAAAGTTCTAGTTCAATTTTTAAGATTCAAAAGATATCTGAGGGCAACTAGCCCCCCCCCCCCCCCCCTTTTTTCCCCAAGCCTATCTGATAAAATTTTTGTAATAGCCATTTCATTAAAAATAGTTCAAAGGTCAGATAAGAAAAATTCCTGTGCCGAAGTAACCCCCCAGGATGCGGAGGCAGGCGTTATGAGTAATGCTCTAGGGGCATATATAGTTTTTATGGACGGGAGGCTTGTATAAACTTCGGAGAAGGCTCATTTGATTGGAAATTGAAAGTTCTTATTCACTTTTTAAGATTAAAAAGAGATTGGAGGGAAAATACCCCCTCCTCTCCTCCACGCCCTAAATGCATCAGATAAAAATTTGTAGATAGACATTTTGTTAAAAATAGTTCAAAGTTCAGATAAAAAAATTCCGGTGTCGACACAGCCCCCCAGGGCCCAGGGGTAGGCGTTGTAAGTTATGCCCTGGGGGCATATATGGTTGTTATGGCAGGAATGCTCGTATAAACTTCGTAGAGGGCTCATTTCCCTCCACCCTCCCACCCTTTTTTCCCCAAGCCCATCTGATAAAATTTTTGTAATAGCCATTTCATTAAAAATAGTTCAAAGGTCAGATAAGAAAAATTCCTGTGCCGAAGTAACCCCCCAGGGCGCGGAGGCAGGCGTTATGAGTAATGCTCTAGGGGCATATATAGTTTTTGTGGACGGGAGGCTTGTATAAACTTCGGAGAAGGCTCATTTGATTGGAAATTGAAAGTTCTTATTCACTTTTTAAGATTAAAAAGAGATTGGAGGGAAAATACCCCCTCCTCTCCTCCACGCCCTAAATGCATCAGATAAAAATTTGTAGATAGACATTTTGTTAAAAATAGTTCAAAGTTCAGATAAAAAAATTCCGGTGTCGACACAGCCCCCCAGGGCCCAGGGGTAGGCGTTGTAAGTTATGCCCTGGGGGCATATATGGTTGTTATGGCAGGAATGCTCGTATAAACTTCGTAGAGGGCTCATTTCCCTCCACCCTCCCACCCTTTTTTCCCCAAGCCCATCTGATAAAATTTTTGTAATAGCCATTTCATTAAAAATAGTTCAAAGGTCAGATAAGAAAAATTCCTGTGCCGAAGTAACCCCCCAGGGCGCGGAGGCAGGCGTTATGAGTAATGCTCTAGGGGCATATATAGTTTTTGTGGACGGGAGGCTTGTATAAACTTCGGAGAAGGCTCATTTGATTGGAAATTGAAAGTTCTTATTCACTTTTTAAGATTAAAAAGAGATTGGAGGGCAAATACCCCCTCCTCTCCTCCACGCCCTAAATGCATCAGATAAAAATTTGTAGATAGACATTTTGTTAAAAATAGTTCAAAGTTCAGATAAAAAATTCCGGTGTCGACACAGCCCCCCAGGGCCCAGGGGTAGGCGTTGTAAGTTATGCCCTGGGGCATATATGGTTGTTATGGCAGGAATGCTCGTATAAACTTCGTAGAGGGCTCATTTGATTGGAAATTGAAAGTTGTAATTCAATTTTTAAGAGTCAAAAGTGATTGGAGGGCAGCTAGCCTCCCCCTACACTCCTGTTTTTTAGTGGCACTTCATATAGAAGGGGTCGTCGTATAAACTTCAAAGGAGGCTCAGTCGATTGGAAATCCAGAGTTCTAGTGCCCTTCTTAAGAGTTGAAAGTGATCGGAGGGCAACTGACCCCCAACCCATGCCTTTTTCCCCCAAACACATCTGATAAGAATGTTTGAGGTAAGTTGTATAGATATAAAGCTTTCAATTGCGGTGTCTCACCATATAGCTATAACATTTACAACGGAGGTGTCCCATTATATAGCTTTAATACATGCAAGCGCACAGTCCCACCATATAGATATAATATCTCCAACGGAGGTGTCTCACCATATAGCTATAGCAGTTACAACGGGGGTGTCCCATCATATAGTTTTAATATATAAATGCGCACAGTCCCACCATATAGCTATAATATTTACAAGCGGGGTGTCTCACCATGTAGCTTTAATATTTACAAGCAGAGTGTCTCACCATATGTGGATATAAAAAGCCCGATACCGAGTTAGTATCACAGTCAATAAGTTGAATTTGATTAGTTTACATTATTTCAAATTAGAGAAATAAACGTTCAAATATTGTGAAAATGAGTAGTTTCAAACTATTACACCTCGAAGGAGCCGACAGTGATGTTGTGAAGACAAGGGCCCCCAATGTAGCAGTTGAAATTGGAAAGGATTCTCGACTAACATTTGAGTGGGATCAGATGTTTGGCAGATACGTTATATCATTGAGTAAATTTAAATCAGATGAACAATTATACTTTGCCGCAAAAGTGAAAATAATGTATTTATCACGACTACAGCATGGATTGAATGCTACTATGAAGCACATTGAGGAAAATGGATTGACTCACCTAACGCAAAGAGAGTGAAAATATATTCTTTTATTACATTTCTCTCAATAAAAATGCTTTTTGTATCATGTTTTTTTATTAGAGACTCTAGATGATTATTTACTCCACTCTCTCTCTCTCTCTATGGTGAATGGTGGTGGTGGTGGTGGTGTCCGATAGGTATTGAGATTATGCATATAGAAGAAACTTGCAATTGTTATTTTAGTCTATAGTTGGTAGTGGGAATATCAAGAATGATATGATTTGAGAAACAGAAGATCTTACGGAATCTAGTCAAATTGGAAAAATGTTTAGTGCTAGATAATGACTTTTTGGAATTATCTCTTCAACGGAAAATATTTTCTCTAGAAATACTTAACTGTATGATGGGATCTGATTCTCCATCCATGGATTATTTTATGAAGCTTATGCATTGCAAATCAAATGCATTTATTCAGTTTATTGATATATTAATTGAAACGAAGCAAAATGGCATTGTGATTCTGCTTTTAACCACTACCTAGAAATTCATTCTTTAAAACAGTAGGAAATAAGTTTTTGTGACGATGCTCGATTGCTCCTCCTCCTAGAAGACAATGATATTTTTTTTTATTGATTTTGAGTCAGTTTCTTTCTGGCAGTGAGACGGAAAACTTCGAAAAAAAATGTATCATACATGTTCACTATGTCTATATACATTGGGCAGCTGGTCTTCATGTGAGAACTGTACTTCAGTTGATGACTATAATGAAAATTGTAGACTATGCAATTCGTGTAAATTGCATAAAGGATATGCTGTACAAATTAAGGACTGTAGTACCTGTCTTGAAGAGACTTGTGTCTCTCATCCTAATGGATATCTATGCACCAATTGTCATTTTGATAAGAGTGACCAGTGGGAAAAGACTTACCCTGGTATGATTGGAAAAAACCCTAAACGTGACTTCAGTTTATTTCTAAGGGATTGGTATCGTCGCGGCTTTAAATTGTATTGGGAAGAGGAATTTGGAGCACGTTTCAATTTTTAAAACATGAAGAGAGTATGGTTCCTGCGTCATCGTTGTGAGGACAATGCAAGTAATGATTATAAACCAAGCGATTTTTATTTGGCTTTGACAGAAAGTTATTATTCATATGAGAATATTTTGTGCGATATTACTTCAAATAATCAGATAGAAACAGGTGAATTTTTCAATATGAATCGTAATAGTATCATTGACTTCACAAGAAGATTTAATAAAAATGAAGTTACAATATATTGTGGAAAATGTGACCCTGACTTTGCACAACAGGATCAGTACAATTTGAATCCACATGATCTGCCACCACTAATCGTTGTCGACGACGATGACTATGATGATGATGACAATCTAAATGACTATGAAGAAGAAGAAATCTAAGGAAATGAAGGCAATAGTCTTTTTTATAGTGCATATATATTTTATTAATAAACAAATTCACGTATATTTTTAAAACACTTTATTCTTAGGGCACTGAAATCAATACTGTACAGGTCTGAGAGGGTATTTTCTACTAGAAATTCATTCAAACGTGGACTGTGTACATAAATGTTGAGAAATTCACTGAAAGTATAGTCACAACATCGAAAAATGAAATAAAGTGATGTATGAAAACCACAGCTTTTGGTCGATAAATCTTGTACTCGCATCTGATTTTGAATAATTGTCTTCCCACTTCCTTCAAGGTAGTTTTTTATGTGTGGTGTGCAGAATGCATATGGTAGACCAAGAGGATAAAAAAAATTCTATATTCTTCGCTGTTTGATAGATGCATAGCTAATGGCCTGTCTGCACAGTCGAAGGACTACTATTAACAATGATAAAGGTTTTGTTAACAGTTTGAATATAATCAAGGAAATTTGAGGGTATACAATAGGATTTGTATTTGGACATAAAAGGATTCATGTTAAATGCATTGATTATTTGATTGGTGTTCATGTTGCCAAGTCTAAAAGAAAACTACCATCGAGGGTAATTTCCCAGTAGGTTTCAAATTGATTGAGTGAGATTAATGTTAAACTCTCTGTCAATGGTTTGTCAAAGGTAAACTCCAAACGTACAGTACTCGTTCGGACAATACTCATATCTTGAGTAACAGACAAGTCCAAAAAAATGATACCATGACTTTTTGCGAAGATTAAATCGGTAATGCAATTTTCATATAGTTGAGAATCCCGATCTTGGGATTGCATTGTCAACTCATATAGGATCCTATAGGATTTATCAAGAACAAATTGTAGAGAGGAATTCCATTTACTTTACAGACAAGAGAGGAAAGTCCAAATAATTCAAATTCATGTGGCGAGCTTGTCCACGATCCTATGGCACAGGCACTTTTTACAAAAGCCAAGGCGAGTTTCGATGGAATTTAACCATTGATAAATGAAAAATCGATGTAGGTACTTGATCCAGTGGCAATGTTGTTGATTTGCGATTGTGTGAGGAACGAGCAGTTTGATATTATTTCCAGAGGCTCTTAGTTTTTCAATTGCCAAAGCAACAGAACTTATAACCTGTTGTTTTCGCACATGAAGTATAGCCGAAGTGAGATTGACATTAGCATCGGGTGCTGCATCAAGTGTTTTTCTCAATATGAAATTGAACGGTGCAAGTTGTAACTTTATACCAATTTTAACATTGGGGGGCATCCATTGGGATATATTGAAGATTTCATGATTGAGTCTACCAACTAAATGGTACTCCTTGCTCACTGCCCAAGTGAGTTCACCGTCAGTATCAACATTTGTTTTATAGTCATAGCCCATTGGCAGACCTCGCATTTTCTTAGAGGCCATTGGAGTCATCAACATAAATTGTATGTAACTAGCATAGTTTGATTGATTGTTGCTGGTGCTCTAAAATGTTCCATTTATGTAGACACATATTTGTTTAAATAAATTGTGTAGTATACCATTCTCATAAGATAGTCCATCGACGTTGGAGGGAGGTGAATTGTCAGACTTTTTCCTCACCAAAACTTTTAAATCAATAAATGTGGACGATAAATCTATGATGTAGTCTTCATTGGAATAAATTTGATAATGTATGTTTTCAGAGAGGGGTTGCTCTGGATAGAATTGTTCATAGTACCCTTCTTCTTGGTTTCTTTTTCTTACCTTTCTTTGACAAGAGTGATGATGTCTTTTGCTTTTGACCTGAGTAGAGACTGATGAGTGAAGAGATGTTTGTCCTCCTTTTAAAACCTTTTCCACTTTGTTTCAATCGCTCGCCAAGGGAACGTGCGCTGGACCTGAAATTTTTTGAAACACTTTCTTTAAAATCTTTACCATCCCCCAAATCGTGTAGCGTAGAGGATGCAAAATCTTCAGCAACCGGCGCAATATATTTTTTAGCCAGCGGTATTGCAGAACGAAACAGCTTAGCAAACCAACTGCCAAGACCATAGCCCGACATTGACGAACGGCCTTTAATATAGTCCATTCCATGACCCAATTGTCGTGGTTGGAGAGCAGTAACATAACAATCAATATCAGGGCATACAAATATATTTTTTCTATTAGCCATTTTGTTGTTGTTGTTGTTGCTGACAGGTTGAAAATGACATGTAATCACGGCCAAACCTTTTGTTATTGCTAGAGGATCACCTAATTCACTTCTTAACGTTAACTGAAAGAGTTCCAAATACGAAGTGTTTACAGGAACATACTGAAGGTGCTTTATATTATAGTGATGAACGTGTTCATGGGTTGTTTTTCGTTCAAGAACACCTAGGAGGGGGACATTTGAATTACCAACTCTCGATGTTTCCACAAAGGACGCTTAGAGAAATATGCAAGAGTCCGAGGCGAGACCAGGTGGATAATCAGCAAAAATAACTTGATCCATCCCGCTAACAGTTCCAGCGTTTTTCCCATTGATCAGATTCTGTTTAAAGCCAAGAACATCTCTCAGATTATCATTGAGATGAATCAGTTCAGTGTCAACAGGTAAGGTAATGTAAATCCTATCATGTTCCATTGAATAATTAAAATGGAAGGTACCATTCCTACGATTTGAGATTTTTCTATTGATTGCACTACAAAAATCCGTCATAGTACCATATTCTTTATATCTCAATGTAACATCCGGGTATTCACTAGATTTAAGTGCTTCAACCCATTCATAGTCGACCAGGAGTGAACAATCGAATGGTATAACTTTTATATTATACACACGATCCTTTCTCAGAATATCATAGGTATTTTTGAGAATGCAGTCGACAAGAGCCACTTCATACTTTCAATCATCGCATTTGATGGCGGGGGAGAGTTTTGTCCAAAAATCACTATTTTTATTCAAATCATTGTAGAGAGGGTCGGAGACATTGGACATAAACGTTACATAAAAATCATTGGACATTGTCAATATCTTCAACACTGATCCAAGAATCAAAATCAGAGTTGTATCCTAGCCAACGAGCAAGCAACTCTTTCATGCCCCTGTGAGTACGAGTTTTTAATATCTTTTCAATCTGAAAGATTCCGGTGTTTTTAACTTTTAGTAATTCATAATCATAAAAGCCGCCAAGAATCTCATCATCTTTTATGTCACGTAGATGATACGTTATGGGTGTAGTGTCCAAGAGTTTGGAGACTTTAAAAAGTTCAGTGAACCATAAGTATTTACCCTTTTCAAAAACATTTTTAGTTCGATTGATTCGAACGGTATCACCAACATTGAATTTCTTTTTTTTCTTCTCATTACCAACACCAGCATTGGAATACTGTTTCAGAAAAGTGTCAAATGTATTGACATCATGATGAACTTCTGTTGGGGTTGAGTTGGACAGAATTCGATGTCAATGTTGATTATAAATCAACATGATTTTATCCCAATCATGAATAAAAGCAGCAGTATTTTTTAAAGTGCAATATCTGGAAATTAAAAGTCGAATAGTTCTTATCAGTCGTTCGGCCAATGCTGCCTTTATTGGACTATGACTATGATAGAGGATTGTATTATATTTCAGTAGAACCTTCTTTACACGGGGATTAACAAATTCACTACCCCGATCCGTTTGAATCTTCTTATAGCAATCCTGTTCAAGGATGCTTTCAAGCGCTTTAGCAACTTCATCGCCGCTCTTTGACCGCAGTGGAATGGCATATGCATAGCAACTAAAAACACTGATTGCAAGTAGAATGTACTTGTAGGGGTGATTGTGACGCCGTTGAATCTCATCAAGAGTCAAAACATCTGCTTGCAGTATTTGTAATGGGAAAAAGGCTCTAGTTTTTCGATAGTGATTACTACAAACTCTACGATTACGATGTAGAGTGTAACGATTCATTCTGTAGATACTCTGCCGCCCAATTCTTTTCAAGTCCAGTGACTTGAGCAAGTGTGGCGGGTGAACTTAAACTTACCACTGTGCCAATATTCTCATAAACATGTTTCAATGCTTCAACCATTTTGAACATAAACACGCAGTGAAGTGTCCACTGCCCATTCGCATACTAACAGGTGATGGTGAGGGGGATGCAGACATATTAAGACGTCTTCACTTGACTCCCCCACTCATAACTCTTGTCAAATCATTGTTTCCACTTGGCGTGCTAGTATTTTCCGAAAATGATTTAAAAATATCTTTTGATATTTGACTGAATTCCTTTAATCGTTTTAAAATATGTTTATTGGCAATAAGGCTTTTGGGAAAGTTTGATGAGTTTAAAGATGTATGCAGGTGACTGTCAATTGATACAAGTCTTTTATGATTCGTGACCAAATCTGATAATAAATCAAGGAGAATATAGGTCTTGCCATGGATTACAACCTGATTCCCATAGGCATCAATTTGAACATATGTGGCATTAGATCTGCAGCACTTGTCATGACTTTAGACAAATCTTCTTCTTCTTCTTTTGGTATTATCGTTGTTGATGATGATGATGATGAGGATGATGGAGTCATTTCCTTATTTAGGAATTTCTTTGGCGAAAGGGCGAGTTCAATTGGAGTCAATTTATAGGGTTTTGCCATTTTCTCTCTCTTGAAAAAATGTTTACAAGTCCTGCAATGATTGGCAGTAAAAGTGTAAAGAAGTTACCACCCGCTTGAAGAAGTCGTTTTCTTTTAAAATCGTCTCCTTTATTTTTTCTTGTCGCTGCTGCTAGGGAGCTACGAGGGAATGATGTTGCTTTGTCTGTTGCTTAACACCTTCTGGCAGTTGAACATTGCCTTCAGTTAGATTGAAACAAAGTTCAGATACGAGATTAATGAATTCTCTGTCGACATCATGTTTGAGTATGGCCTTCCTAAGTCGATGTTTTGAGTTACCTAGGACGGTGAATAAATGTCGATGTTCATGTAGTTTCTTCAGTGTCATGATTGCAACTAACGAGCTTTTTTACTGTTCACCAGCAGATATACAGTAATTTTACTGTCAAAAATATCGGTGACTACACGCAGATCCTCGGGTGTGTTCTGATTCAGGTCCAATAGAATATATCCGTAAGGTTTGTTGGTAGCCTGATTGTAGGCCGAGAGTTGGAATTTTGGTTCACCCGGATACACCTGTCAGTTTTACGTTATAAGGGAACTGGAATCACGAACAACCCTGTAGATGATATAGTAGGTGCAACTCAAAGCAAGTGTTCTCATACACTTGCTCTGCTGAAACAGATTATGCAGAACTAGGGTTACGGAGATCCGTTGATGATGAGATCGGACAGTGAACAATTGTATCATCTCCTGAGACCATTCTTCAATGGACTCAGCCGGATCGTCAATAATCAACCAAGAGTTTGATTCAATACTGTTGAAAATGTCAAGTCCATGTATGAATTTTGTGTCTTGGGCAATACTTTTTTTTCTATCATAGGATTCTTGCCAAACACTGTAGCAATAGTAAATTTTAGTTGGATTTTATAAAAACATTCTGTCACGATTTTGAATTATTTTTGTTCAAAGTGTCGTTTTGCCAGACATTGATGGTCCACAAAGAATGGATCTAAATGGAGTTTTAAATTGATACATAGCTTGCATCGATGTCAAAACACAACTGACTGCAGATTGCATCATTCCATTCAATAAATAATAATAGTAATTTCCCTAGTAAGATTCGAGAAGAAGAAGAAGAACAAAAAAACATTTTTAAGAATGATACAAGTTTTTTATTTACAGAATAAAAACACCACTACAAAAAACAACTACTACATATTTCATTAATACATACACACACATGAAAAAGGTACTATCGCATAACAAATTCAAAAAAAAGACACTAAAAAAAGCACTTATCACAATTGGAAAAAGGCCCCCCCTCCGGAAGGGGCACGGCGGTCACTGGTGGCGGCCGGCCGATGGCTGGTACCCCCTTCCCCTCCCCCTTGTACTGGCCGTGGTTGCGGGGCCAAAAAACAATTGAACACTTTTATTTACAAAAAAAAAACAAAAAAAACCTACGACTCTGCATTGCTATAAAAAAACTGCTGAGTTAGAAAAAAACTACTGCTGAGTTGTGAAAAAAATGCTTAATTGGAAAAATATATCTATTAAAAAAAAAAGAATCCCACCACCCAACCATTTACTATTTAATTTTTTCCCAACCGAGCTGATGTCTAAAATCTCGACACACACTTCGGTCAGAAGTTAAATAATGTCAATGGGGTAGCACCTTCACACCATCCGAACACACATAGACTTTATCCGACGTGGGGCACATGGCTATTATGTCAACTACATCTGTGTGGTTTTTAAATTTTAAAGAGCGAATCGCCATGACCTTCGCCCTCGGAACTATACTGTTTTCCACACAGTTTCTGTATATATTCATGTCAAAATTCTTATTCACGTAGTGTCTAGGCACCCTTTTGCAGACTTGTTTGATTACCTCGTTTTGTGTTTGCACACAGTACACCTTCAGACTTGCAAGCACACCACTGGAAATCAAGTCACTTCCCGTCTCTGATTTTAACATTAATAACTGATTTGGGGCCTGACGCTTCACTAACTCCGGGTAAATAGACTCGTCCCAATTGGTAAAGTCCATTCGGGGGCTAATGTGTGCGCTTTTTTCCGAATCTTCCAATAAATTCGCTGTTCTAACTTTTAGCAAAAGTGAATCTGTATCCCCATAATATACTTGAACTTCTCCCTCCCCCAGCCATTGGCACCTACACACATAGTAATAGAATGACAACATGAGTTTTTTTGATTTTTCGATTATTGCGCTGCCAGCTGCAATATTTTTATTTAGAATTACGTTTCCTTTTTTTCTATTTAAGAGGACCATATTCGAGTCTATGATGGTGAATGATGTGAAGTTTTGATCGGCAACGATTCGAGCATATTCTTTTGGGTCAGTCACAACGTCACAGCGACTTCGATTACGTACACTCTCGCACATTTTACCGAAGAATGATTTCAAAATGAGTTTAAAGATTTCCTTTTCAACCTTTGTTTTTGCTTCGGAACGTTTATCCACAAAAGTGTCAATAAACGTTTTCAAATAAGGTTTCTGGTCAAATTTGAGGGCTCTATGTACCCTTGTGACGTTGAAACCGTTGGCTACCATCCACCGCAAAAGAACGTGATAAACAACAATATTCTCTTTCGAATGAAGGTGGGCGATAAGTTTTTGTTTTGAAGGTGTCCAGTGCACACCATCATCCTCTACCTTAGAAATATTGTATGGACTCAAAGAGTCCCTAGTCACCGGTCTGTTTATGCACGGGAAAACAAAATCCTTCACCGAGTCATGATGCTCCACGGGTATTTCACCATCGATTTCAAAAAACTATCCCCGCGGTCCATTCTCCACAACATTGGCAATGTTGGGGAAATCTGAAGCATGAGGATCGTTAAGCCATCTCTAATTTCCACACGGCAAAGAGTAAGAGAGTTCATATCTAAGAAAACTATCCGACTTTACACCGGTGTCTTGTCCAGTCGGATCAGTTTCAAGGATACGATCTCCTTGAAAAACATACCCTCCTCTCATTGATCTCTCTCAAAATAGATTCTGATCCACGTCGGTGATCAAGCCTATTTCCTCTTTACTGATTTTAAGAATTAAATCCATCACCAAATGAGGAGTGGAAAAATAATAACCTAAATCCAAACCAAAGTCCCCATAGATTTTATCCGTGTTCTTACACACAATATCCAGCAACGTCAATACATCACTTGCCAGGTATAATCTACAATAATCCCACCCATTTTTAAACCCTCCCTTAGCCCAAACCCTCTTGGCAAATTCATAGTCGACAGTGGTGCATTGACGCTCGTAAAGTGAATCGTAGAAGGAGGTGATGGACGGCAATTGTTCCTCAGAAAGCCTCGTGGTGGAGTTGTAGTAGTCATACGGATATATGCCCTTACACGTAAATAAATCATACATTTCACCGTCAAATTTCACCAATTCACCAATCAAATAATCAAATTATTTAACATGGATCCTTTTATGTCCAAATACAAATCCTATTGTATACCCTTAAATTTCCTTGATTATATTCATACTATTAACAAAACCATTATCATTGTTAATAGTAGTCCTTCGACTGTGCAGACGGGTCATTAGCTAGGCATCTATCAAACAGTGAAGAATATAGAATTTTTTGATCCTCTTGGTCTACCATATGCATTCTACACACCACAGATCAAAAACTACCTTGAAGGAAATGGGAAGACAATTATTCAAAATCGGATTCGAGTACAAGATTTATCGACCAAAAGCTGCGGTTTTCATGCATTACTTTATTTCATTTTTCGATGTCGTGACTATACTTTCAGTGAACTTCTCTACATTTATGTACACAGTCCACGTTTGAATGACTTTCTAGTACAGTATTCTAGTACAGACCTCTACTGTATTGATTTCAGTGCCCTAAGAATAAAGTGTTTTAAAAATACATGTGAATTTGTTTATTAATAAAATATATATGCACTATAAAAAAGTCTATTGCCTTCATTTGTTTAGATTTCTTCTTCTTCATAGTCATTTAGATTGTCATCATCATCATAGTCATCGTCGTCGACAACAATTAGTGGTGGCAGATCATTTGGATTCAACTTGTACTGATCCTGTTGTGCAAAGTCAAGGTCACATTTTCCACAATATATTGTAACTTCATTTTTATTAAATCTTCTTGTGAAGTCAATGATACTATTACGATTCATATTGAAAAATTCACCTGTTTATATCTGATTATTTGAAGTAATATCGCACACAATATTCTCATATGAAGAATCACTTTCTGTCACAGCCAAATAAAAATCGCTAGGCTTATAATTATTACTTGCATTGTCCTCACAACGATGACGCAGGAACCATACTCTCTTAAAGTTTTAACAATTGAAACGTGCTCCAAATTCTTTTTCCCAATACAATTTAAGGCCGTGACGATACCAATCCCTTAGAAATAAACTGAAGTCACGTTTAGGGTTTTTTCCAATCATACCAGGGTAAGTATTTTTCCACTGGTCACACTTATCAAAATGACAATTGGTGCATAGATATCCATTAGGATGAGAGTCAAATGTCTCTTCAAGACAGGTATTACAGTCCTTAATTTTTACAGCATATCCTTTATGCAATTTACACGGATTGCATAGTCTACAATTTTCATTATAGTCATCAACTGTAGTACAGTTTTCACATGAAGACCAGCTGCTCAATGTATATAGACATAGTGAACATGTATGATACATTTTTTTTCGATGTTGTCCGTCTCACTGCCAGAAAGAAACTGACTCAAAATCAATAAAAAAATATCATTGTCTTCTAGGAGGAGGAGTAATCGAGCATCGTCACAAAAACTTATTTCCTACTGTTTTAAAGAATGAATTTCTAGGTAGTGGTTAAAAGCAGAATCAAAATGTCATTTTGCTTCGTTTCAATTAATATATCAATAAACTGAGTAAATTCATTTTATTCGCAATGCATAAGCTTCATACAATAATCCAAGGATGGAGAATCACATCTCATTATACAGTTAAGTATTTCTAGAGAAAATATTTTCCGTTGAAGAGAAAATTCCAAGAAGTCATCATCTAACACTAAACATTTTTCCAATTTGAGTAGACTCCGTAAGATCTTCTGTTTCTCAAATCCAATCATTCTTGATATTCCCACTACCAACTATAGACCAAAATAACAATTGCAAGTTTCTACTATGTGCATAATCTCAATACCTATTGGACACCACCACCAACCACCATAGAGAGAGAGAGAGAGTGGAGTAAATAATCATCTAGATTCTCTAATAAAAAAAATATTATACAAAAAACATTTTTATTGACAGAAATGTAATAAAAGAATATATTTTCACTCTCTTTGCGTTAGGTGAGTCAATCCATTTTCCTCAATGTAATTCATAATAGCATTCAATCCATGCTGTAGTCGTGATAAATACAATATATTCACTTTTGCTGCAAAGGATAATTGTTCATCTGATTGAAATTTACTCAATGATATAACGTATCTGCCAAACATATCATCCCACTCAAATGTTAGTCGAGAATCCTTTCCAATTTCAACTGCTACATTGGGAGTCCTTGTCTTTACAACATCATTGTCGGCTCCTTCGAGGTGTAATAGTTTGAAACTACTCATTTTCACAATATTTGAACGTTTATTTCTCCAATTTGAAGTAAATTGAGCCCGATACCGTCTACCGACCCGATACCGTCTGAGGTATCGGGCTTTTTATATCCACATATGCTGAGACACTCCGCTTGTAAATATTGAAGCTACATGGTGCGACACCCCGCTTGTAAATATTATAGCTATATGGTGGGACTGTGCGCTTGTATATATTAAAGCTATATGATGGGACACCCCCGTTGTAACTGCTATAGCTATATGGTGAGAAACCCCCGTTGGAAATATTATATCTATATGGTGGGACTGTGCGCTTGTATATATTAAAGCTATATTGTGGGACACCTCCGTTGTATCTGTTATAACTATATGGTGAGACAGCCCCATTGAAGCATTATATCTATGCTATTTACCTCAAATATTCTTATCAGATGTGTTTGGGGGAAAAGGGCATGGGGGGCTCAGTTGCCCTCCGATCACTTTCGACTCTTAAGAAGGGCACTAGAACTCTCGATATCCAATCAAATGAGCCTCCTTTGAAGTTTATACGACAACCCCTTCTATATGAAGTGCCACTAAAAAAAACGGAGTGTAGGGGGAGGCTAGCTGCCCTCCAATCACTTTTGACTCTCAAAAATTGAATTACAACTTTCAATTTCCAATCAAATGAGCCCTCTATGAAGTTTATACGAGCATTCCTGCCATAACAACCATATATGCCCCCAGGGCATAATTTACAACGCCTACCCCTGGGCCCTGGGGGGTTAGGTCGACAACGGAGTTTTTTGTTATCTGAACTTTGAACTATATTTAACAAAATGTCTATCTAAAAATTTTTATTTGATGCATTTAGGGCGTGGAGGAGAGGAAGGGGTATTCGCCCTCTAATCTCTTTTTAATCTTAAAAAGCGAATAAGAACTTTCAATTTCCAATCAAATGAGCCTTCTCCGAAGTTTATACAAGCATCCCTTCCACAAAACTATATGTGCCCCTAGAGCATTACTCATAACGCCTGCCTCCGCGCCCTTGGGGGTTTCTTCAATACTGGAATTTTTCTTATCTGACCTTCGAACTATTTTTAAGGAAATGGCTATTGCAAAAATTTTATCAGATGGGCTGGGGGGGAAAAGGGTGTGTGGGGGGGGCTAGTTGCCCTCGGATATCTTTTGAATCTTAAAAATTGAACTAGAACTTTCAATTTCCAATCAAATGAGCCCTCTCTGAAATTTATACGAGCATCCCTTTCATTATAACCATATACGCCCCCAAGACAACACTTTTAGCGGATGGGTTTGAGGAAAAAAGGGCGTGAGGGGGGGGGGTAGTTGCCCTTAATCTCTTGAATCTTAAAAAGTGAACTAGAACTTTCAATTTCCAATCAAATGAGCCCTCAATGAAGTTTATACGAGCATTCCTTTCATAAGAACACTAAATGCCCTTAGGGTATAACTTAAAAAGCCTTCCGCTCGGCCCCGGGGGTTGTATTGACACCGGAGTTTTTTCTTAGCCGACCTTTGAAATATTTTTAATAAAATGTCTATCTCAAAATTTTCATCAGATGGGTTTGAAAAAAGAAGGCATGGGGCTAGCTGCCCTCAGATCTCTTTTGACTATTAAAAAGTGAGCTTGAAATTCCAATTTCCAATCAAATGAGCCCTCTCTGAAGTTTATTCGAGCATCCCTTTCATAAAAACCATATATGCCCCAGGGCATAACTTACAACGCCTGCCCTTGGGCCTTGGGGGGCTGTGTCGGCCCCGGAGTTTTCGTTATATGGTCTTTGAATTATCAATAAAAATACTATTTTATAGTTCTTATCGGATGAGTCTGAGAAAAAAAGGAGTGACGGGGGTTGGGGCTAGGTGCCCTCCAATCTCTTTTGACTCTTAAAAAGTAAACTAGAACTTTCAATTTCCAATCAAATGAGCCCCTATTTGAAGTTAATAGGAGCATCCCCTCCTTAAGACCCATATATACCCCAGGGCATAACTTACAGCACCTGCCCCCGGGCCCTGGGGGGTTGTGTCGACACCGGAATTTTTTTTTTATGATCTTTGAACTATTTTAAAAAAAAAGTAATATTAAAATTTTTATTGGATGCATTTGGGAAAAAAGGGTTTGGAGGAGGGGTAGCTGGTTACTCTCCAATGTCTTTTGACACTTAAAAAGTGAACTAGAACTTTCAATTTCCAATCAAATGAGCCCTCTCTGAAGTTTATACGAGCATTCCTTCCATATTAACCATATATGCCCCCAGGGCATAACTTATAACCCGCCCCTGAAGACAAGTGGGGGGAGTGTCCTACTCAAGCATATAATTTCCAGAACTTTCAACTACGTTGAACAAAATGGCTATATCAAAATTTTGAGTGGATTTGTTTTGGGAAAAGGTGGGCTTGGAAGGGGTGTTAGTTGCCTTCCAATCACTTTTGACTTTTAAAAAGGAAGCTAACCATTTAAATTTCTAATCGAATGAGCCCTTTCTGAAGTTTCTAAGACAACACTTTATGTACATAACCTTATATGCCACCAGGGCATAACTGAAAACCTTTACCCTGAGGGATGTGGGGGAGATGTTATCTTCAAAGACCTAAAACCCTGACTTTTCAACTACGTTGAACAAAACGGCTATCTCAAAATTTTGATTGGATGTGTCTGGAGAAAATGTGGGCGTGAGGGGGGTTAGTTGTCCTCCAATCACTTTCGACTATTAAAAAGGGCACTAGACCTTTGAATTTTAAATCGAATTTGTCTTTTTTGAAGTTTCTATGTCAAAGCTTTCTATAAAAACCTTATATGCCCCAGGACATAACTTACAACCCTTGCCATGAGGGCTGTGGGGGAGTGTCCTGCTCAATCAAAATGGCTATATAAAAAATTTGAATGGATGTGTTTGGGGAAATGGTGGGCTTGGAAGGGGTGTTAGTTGCCTTCCAATCACTTTCGACTATTAAAAAGGGAACTAACCATTTAAATTTCCAATCGAATGAGACTTTTCTGAAGTTTCTAAGACAACGCTTTATGTACAAAACCTTATATGCCCCCAGGGAATAACTTACAACCCTTGCACTGAGGGTTGTGGGGGGGGGGGCTGTTATCTTCAAAGACCTAATTTCCTGAATTTTCAACTACGTTGAACAAAACGGCTATCTCAAAATTTTGATGGGATGTGTTTGGGGAAAATGTGGGCGTGAGAGGGGGGTTAGTTTCCCTCCAATCACTTTTGACTCTTAAAAAGGGCACTAGCCTTTTGAATTTTCAGTCGAATGAGTCCTTTTTGAAGTTTCTACGACAAAGCTTTCTATAAAAACCTTATATGCCCCCAGGACATAACTTACAACCCTTGCCACGAGGGCTGTGGGGGAGTGTCCTGCTCAAAAACATAATTTCTATCTGGAAATCAACTACGCTGAACAAAATGGCTATCTCAAAATTTTGATTGGATGTGTTTGGGGAACTGGTGGTCGTGGAAGGGGTGTTAGTTACCTTCCAATCCCTTTTGACCCTTAAAAGGGCACTAGAATTCTTGATTTCCAATCGATTGAGCCCTCTTTGAAGTTTTTCGACGACTCCTCCCGTATGAAGTGCCTCTGGGGAAAAAATAATAAATAATAAATAAATAATAAAAACTGGAGCTGTATGTCCTTTACTATAGGCAACGCTATTGCGTTGCCACTGATATACCCCATATTTGAAAAAAGGGTTTTATGTGCTTTTAGCTTACAGAAAGAAAAGAACATAAATGCCAGTTGATGGAGTTTTAAGTAGGAACAAGAAGAAATCAGCCAAGCAGATAGTAAACACTAGGTTAATTGATGCAGTTCGTGATGGAGACCTAAAAAGAGCAAAGGAAGTGATCAACTCTTATAGACTGTCTTACTCAAAAGAATGGTCAGATGGATACGGATTACTTTGTTAAGCTTTGATCAATGAGCTTATAGCTCGTTGATAAAGCTGCTTTAGGAGGAGACTCACATACTCTGAAATTATTGCTAGAACACAGTGCTACAGTTAACTCTACAGACAAACATGGGAGAAAAGCTCTTCAGTTAGCTTGTTTATACGCACATGAGCGAACTGTTAAAATTCTTCTGGTATATGGATTTGACATAATTATTATGTGTAAAAATGGCTATACAGCTTTCGATAGATTTATCCACTGGAGAATTGTATTTCACTCTTTGGAGATAAAGACTACTATCCATATTATTTACCATATAATAAAAATCAAAGCAGCAAATTTATGTGTAGGTCATGAAGATGAACGAGTGAAAATTTTGATAAGGCACTCTATTGACTATAACGGCTTAATTGATTTAAACGATGATAATGAAAGAGATTCTCGGGATCGATGTGAAACAGAACTAGCAAGCACGAAGAAAAAGAAGATTATTAATTCCACTATAATATTTTATGATATTTTTGCAAAAGGAGAAAGCTTGTTAGCAGCATACAAGAGGAATGAATATGTGGTGGAAATTTCAAACACAGCAAACTACGAAACGGAGTATCCATTAAATGCTAGCATACTAAAAAGTAACTTCAGAGAGGGTATGAAAAGGAATGAGTTACTTGAGTCAGCCAATAGAAGCTTTTACGGCTATATTGAGTTACCATATATATGTGCTAAAAAAATATTTAGGCATCTAAGCAATGAAGACTTGAGAAATGTTATAAATGTTTTTGATACTCATTGCATTAGTTAAGGAGGATTGGCAAAATTGAGGGCTTCTGGCATAAACTTATCGATTTAGCAAATAAACGAATATTATAAGATTTTAGTGGCTGTATTTGGTTTTTTCCTTTTTATCTTGCAAATTTTAGCTGTTTTTTTACATTAAGGAACAAACTGTAGCCCATAATAACTGAAGTAATAAAAGGAATCATTTTGTACATGATTATTTTAATTAGTCCATAATAATTGAAGTACTAGTGCTACTACTACTAACAACTCACCACAGCACCAAGCCGCCTGAGGCCAAAAGTAGAGATGCCATAATAACTCCCACCGGGAGTCCATATATGGGCATAGAGTCATTAGGGAGAATGATTGTGTAATCGGTCAATGACCTCTTTCTCCAGGTGTGTTTTTGGCACGCCCTCAGCGAATGTTATGATCCAGAAATAGTATTTGTTATTGTTTCCGAGGCAAAGTGTCAAGGTCAATGTTGTTGTTGTTTTGAACAGAGTCATTAGAGAGAACACGTGGTTAATGGGGTCAATGTTGTTGTTGTTCAAGGCAAAGTTAATGACACTTCCTTCCTGTTCGAGGCAGATGTTATGATCCGGAAATAGTATTTGTTGTTGTTATTCGAGCCAGATGTTATGAGGTCCCGGGAAAATGTTAATTAATGTCTGACAGATGACGTCAAGTTAATTAATGTCTTTGCATTTCCAAAGAGAATTGTTTAGGAGAAACAGTTAGATCACACATGATGTCATGATTGATTGATTGACACGAAAGGGGAATTAATTTGTTGTTCTAAAGAGAATTGATTTGACACGAAAGGGGAATTAATTTATTGTTCTAAAGAGAATTGATTTGACACGAAAGGGGAATTAATTTGGAGTTCTAACAAGAGAATCGTTTCCGAGGCAGATGTTTTGATCTTAGCGCGCGAAAAGGTTTCCAAATAATTTGAAATGCATTAGCGCAGGGATGCCAAACAAAAGGAACATGCTGAAATTACGTTTGGGGATAATTTTGGCGAAACCGTTTTAGCTAATTTATGGAACTATTTCGGCGAAACAGCTAGAGACATTTTAAGAGATGATTTTTGAAGAGATTTTGGAAGAGGTTTTGAGTGTGGTCGTTATAATACACAAGTTCCATTTGAACAGTGTTGTGAGGTCCTCTACCCCAACCCCAAAGGGTTCCAATCCCCCTACCCCAACCCCGAAGGAAGCCCCCGGTACTCAAAGGTCCCCCAAGCTCCCAAAGGACCCCCCGACCCCCAAACGCCCTCCCCAGACCCCCAAAGGCCCTCCC
>JAQQPU010007360.1:15625-39140 GCA_029168905.1 Artemia sp. Kazakhstan ARC1039 | reverse complement strand
TTACGGACATGGAACTCAAGAAAAAATTATGCGAATTATTATGGAATTTTAAAGATATGTTTTCTGCATCTGAAGATGACATCGGGCTGATACCATTTTATGAACATTAAATTTTAACGACTTGTAATCCCGTAGCGAAACAGCCATATCGTGTGCCGTATAAGCACAAAGAGTGGTTAAAAAATAAAATCCATGAATTAGAAAAAAATGAAATTATACGCCCAAGTATAAGTCCGTATAGTGCACCAGTGATCTTAGTACCAAAAAAGAATGGTGATCTTAGACTTGTAGTAGATTATAGAGCCCTCAACAAACAAGTAGTTAGCGATAAATTTCCTCTACCAAGAGTAGATGAAATTCTTGACTCAATTTCAAGCAAAAACAAAATTTTTACTTCTTTGGACCTTACCCAAGGCTACCACCAAGTGAAAATAGCCGAAAAAGATGTCCATAAAACTGCATTTTCTGCATCTGAATGTGGTTCATATGAATACTTAAGGGTACCTTTTGGACTTCAAGTGCGCTATGTAGACCCCTATTACACCTGTTAAGAGGATTAAAGAATATCATTCATTTTGTAGACGATGTCATATGCGTGGGGGAAAATGCTGAACAACACTTAGCAACGTTAGCTAAGGTGTTCGAGAAGTTCAGACAGGGCAATTTAAAATGCCGGCCTGAGAAAGTAAATTTATTTCAACCGAAAGTTAAATTTTTAGGAGTAGTAGTAACACAAGAAGAAATATCCCCAGACCCGGATAAAATAAAATGTGTTAAAAACGTCAAACCTCCAAGAATTATGAAAGAATTAAGGGGAATCTTAGGTCTTACCGGATACTTTAGAAAGTTCGTGCGCAATTACGCCCAAATTGCGAAACCCCTCACGGAATTAACTAAAGGGAGCTCCCATAATGTTACCTGGTCCCAGGAAGCTAAAACTTTCCTAGACCGTCTCAAAAGGGCACTCACTTTTGAACCAATATTATCACTTCCTGATTTCGAAAACGGACAATTTGTAGTCACGACCGATGCTAGTTCAAAAGGCATTGGCGCAGTTCTTTCGCAAATAATCCCGGTAGAAAACCCTAATCCTCTAGAGGGAACGCCTAAACAAAAACAAATAGAAAAATTTATATGCTATTCGAGTAGAACTTTATCAAAAGGCGAAAGTAGTTATTCCGCCACAAACTCTGAATTATTATCTATAATCAACCACTTGGATAAATGTAGATACTATTTAATTGGTAGAAAATTTATACTACGATCAGACCATAAAAGCTTGCAGTACCTGCGCACATTTAAAAACCCCGCAGGAATTCTAGCTAGATGGATTATGAAAATCCGAGACCTAGATTACGAATTTGAACATTTAAAGGGAAAACAAAACAGAGCTTGTGACTTTTTGAGTAGATACCCAGAAAATATTCCGTCGGAAGCCGAGAAAAATGAAATTAACGCTATCAATGCTAAGAGCAAACATGGACGTACGAAAAACAAAGTCAAAGACACAGTAAAGGAAAATAAGATTAACTATTGTCCCTTGTCTTTAGAAAATATAAAAAGAAAGCAAAAAAAAGGACGAAATGTGTCCAGCACTTATTAATTATTTTGTGAATGACGATGCGTTACCGGATAAATTCAAAACTCTTAGAAAAGAGATGGATAATTTTTACTATGATCTTAATGAAGAAATACAGTGTAGAATCGTGACTGCTGAGACAAATAGAAACCAAACTTCAATAATACCCGTATTACCACAAAACTTAATTGTGCCTGCATTTGAATATTTTCATTCAGATACAGGTGGACACTTAAGAGTAGCGAAAACTTTCCATAAATTAAAACTATATTTTTACGTGCCGTCGGCAATAACAAAACTTAATGAATTTGTAAGTACATGCGAAGCGTGTAACTTAAGAAAAATCCCCCCAGCTTATCCTAATCCTCCAATGGGAAGGGTCCCGGTAGCAAAGTACCCCTTCCATATTATCTCATTTGACTTATACGGAACAAGTGGAGCCTTGCCTGTTTCCAGCAGAGGCCATACTTGTATTCTTTTGGTTATAGATCACTTTTCAGGATTTACTTTTGCAAAAGCATTAAAAAATCAAGGTGCTTACGCCACTAGTAAGACGTTGGTGAAATTATTTTTAAAATTTGGCATTCCAAATAAGGTTTTGAGTGACAACGGAAGCAATTTTGTTTCAAAGGTAACGAAAGATTTAATGAGTTTTCTTAATATAGAGAAAATGGTGACAGCTCCGTACCACCCACAAGCTAATGGTGAAATAGAAAATAGGTATAAAATATTTTCGAACGTATTAAGTATTTATATAAAAGACAATAGGAACGACTGGGATAAATTCTTACCTTATTTAACTAATGTTATCAACACTGCTTATTCAGAAACAACCAAAGACAATCCATTTTATTTACTTTTTGATCGTGATTTTAGAATCTCGTATGATGAGATTTTTGAATCTTGGCAGCATTATCATAACTGGGAGGATTACAAACAATAATTCATAAATAGGATGAAGAAAACTTATAAAATAGTTAGACAAGAGTTGGAAAAATGAAAAATAAACCAAGAGCTAAGACACCAACCCAAAATCAAGAGGAATATAGATTTTAAGATAGGAGACTGCGTCTACCTAAGGAACGAGGCAAAAACGGAATGCAAAAAACTTTCCAACAAATATTCTGGACCGTACAGAATAGTCAAAAAGTACGATAACGATTATACTTTTAAAATGGAGAACTCCGATAGCGGAAGAACTTACAAGGCACCTGTTAGCCGAATAAAAAGAGCCAAATTTCCAGAGAGGTGGGTATCACATCCCTCCTCTACTGATTCGTCAGATGCAGAAAATTAGACCCCTAAATCAAGATTGGCAGAGCGAAAACCCTTTAATTTCAAGCAAGACTATTTCGAGAATGAGAGCGATGAGGAAAACTTCGAAGAATTTTTAGCTATGAAAAATCTAGTTATTCCAAAGAAAAAATCCCTAATACCAGTAAGAATAAAAACGCCAAAAAGATAAAAAAGTTATTCATCGGCGAGCGCAGGAGAACTATATTATACGATATCTCCAAAAACCCAAATTTTCGCCGATAGAATTTCGACCCCTTGTCCCCCCAAAAGATTTCCAGACAATATGATTTCCCCTGCAACACTGATAGAAAGGCCCTGTCTTTACAGGAGGAATTAAACAGAGCTCTAGAAACCCCCGGTATTACTGTAAAGAAAACTTCTCCCAAAGATTTAACTAAAACAAACCTGCGAGAAGCTATGGATTTAATAAATTTCCATATAAAAATGAGTCAAAGTACATTGCCCGAGAATAAAACTCCCAAGGATGACCAGCAAGGACAATATCATGATATAACTGTGTCCAAGGTTAAGCCTAAACAGTGGACTTCATGAAGGAAAACCCTAGTGCAAAAAACGCCCCATCCCCCTGAGGACATGGCATTCAAACAGTGGAGGAACCCCGCAAAAACTCATGATTCCTCTTAAAGCTCTCAAGAATTTTTTAAATCTCCCGAGTTGAAAACTCAAGACGAGGACTTAGGGAATAAACCTTCAACTTCCAGGGGAGTAGAAATTTACGAAGATAGAGGAAGTGATACCTCAAAAATGCAAGGTGCAACCTCTAAATTTTATGATACAGAATCATCGGAAACTAGTTCCGAAGAGTCTGACGGTGAATCAGACCATATGGTAGTTAAAGAAATAGGGAAATCAAGACCGACTTTAGCAGCCGCACACGCGAAACAAACGAAATTAAAAGGGCAAGAATTTTTGAAAAAACAATAAAAAAAGTTTGACCTTATTTCGCTAGAAAAACAGAAAAAGAAAAAACTGCAAGAAACAGAGGAGAAAATAACGACACAGTCAGGCAGAACGGTTAAAAAACCTGACAGATGGAAATATCCCTAATTAATGTAAAGACAAATTTCAAATCCCTTATGAAAATCAACTTGTGATCCACCATAATAAATTTAACAGCGTGAAAGTAAAGTTAACCAATTCAATATTAATGAAAAAGAAATAATAATAATACGAGTGATGTCAAAACATTGGTGATCAGACAGAAAGGTTGGAACAGAAAATAACCAAAGGTAGGAAGCTCGTGGTCTACTGAGGACGACAACTGGCGTTGGACCACATCTTGCGGGAAGCCAGGGGAGGAACACAAAGCCCACGCAGCGTTTAATTTGCTGGGTTTTGGTGGTCTCCTCGGAATTTCTATTTAAAATCGACCCAGGTCCGAACAAAGATTGATGTCATCAAAAAAACAAAATAAAAACTACCAGAACAGAAGCGTCTAATTATGAGCTAATCATGTTCGTATATATGAACGGGGTTAAAGAGGTCATGATTTCCATTCCCTGGGATCCTGTTCATATTTATGAATGTTATCATGATATCTGTTCCAAGAGAAACTGTTGGAACTTTGTCTTGTTATAATAATACAGAAAGAATAGACCCAAGTTACAAAACAGAATTACTGTTACGAAATGTGGGTACGATAATCATAAAACAAAGGGGTCGACTCGTAACCAAAGAGTCAACTGTTCGAACGCCGTTAATTACCACGAGCACAAAGATAATAAGTTCCAAAATAACCAACTTCAAGGCAATTAACCTGTCATACACTATTCCCAATATAGAAAACGAGGAAATAAAAACCTCGATATAGTCCAAAATAGAAAAGAATAAAGGGAAAATAAGGCTTACAAAAATAAGAGAAGCATTAGATTCGCAGATTCCCCTATTTACAAATGAAGACCAGAGATTAACGTATGTTGATAATAGATACGAATTGTTCTCAACCAATTTCTGGTGGAACATACTATTGGCCGTATGTTTCGTATTCGCGACTTCCCTGACCATAAGAACCCTATTGACTTTTAATTACGGAAAAATCCTGAGACTAAGAAGGCGAAAACCAAGAGAAGAACACGAGGAAACAGCTGAAATGCAGAGGTTAAACCCGGAACCCCATGAGAACGTCTAAGCCAAGAAATAGGAAAGACATTAGAAAACGAGTGGGTATAGAGGTCTCCACTCGTCCTTGCTATGTCTTGTTCACTCATTGTAGTATCGTTTACGTAAAACCGTGTGGTTATGACGCTGCAACATGCGTTTCTTAAACAGCACGGACGTGCGTGAACAATGCAGGCATGAAATATGTTGTAAAATTAGACCTCTAAATTTATCATGTAGCATAAACTCTGTTTAAATGATTATTTTAAATCTAATGTAAAATTAGCTAAGTGTTGAAAGAAGTTAAAATAAAGTGTATCTAGTAGTGTAAATTAGAAAGCATAATGAGACCACACTTAAAGTTAAAGAATTAATCTTTTATATCGTCGTTAGGCTGTAACAACTTAGAAGAAACTTCTATGTATTGAATTTCCCAATGGGAACTTTACATATATATTTCAACCAACATGATGAAAATTTCGTTTTGTGTACTAATATTAGTGTATTTATTTAACTCTGTCTCGTAGCGTAAAATTCTTGGACCCAATAAATACGTGACTTATTTGTACTATGAGTATTTACTTTAAAGAACGTGTGATTCTGCCTCGTTATTTTTATCACAGGAAGTGGATTACACATTGGATATCGAGCATTACAATGAGTTTCCCAGTTCAGATACAACCTTGTAGCATCTTTTTTCATCATACCTCAACCAACAAAGAGTACTCACCATACACTCCAGGCAATTTTCATCCCAGCTTCGTCTACGAAAACAACAGTTACCTTTGATCATTGTTTCCTCGACCATGAACCATATTACCTATGAGGTAACATTATATTTGAATCTCAGTACCCAGTGCATTATCAAACTATATAATCACATAAATTCTGAGTACCTCATCGATCAGTACAAGATATAAGTACATAAATATCGGCTTTGATAATCATTATGGACCCCAGAACCATTTGACTGTATAGTGATGATATTTGATGATCCCAAAAATTATTTATATAACGCAGATTCACGCGTCGAATCCCTTTCAACCATCTCTCAGAATCCATCCTATCCCCTCCGTGTGGAAAGTTCACATCTCTGTTATCCCATTAATGTACAAGATAATTTCTGAAAAAAGGACCTAGAAACCAAAATTAACCCCAGTGACCATGCCAGTGACAATATACCCCTCCCATAAGATAAAGACAATATGTTGAAGGAGTCACTATAGTTTGATATCGACCTGTTCCAAAACCAAACTTCAATTCCCCCGTGATTAACCTAGGAATCACCGCAAAGGTTAATAGACGCAAGCCATGAGCTAACAATTTTATAAGAGACACAAATGAACAATTTTATGCGAGAATACATTCTCTATTTGCCTCAAAATATCCCAAAAATGAAATGCTGAGAAGAAAATAAACGCACTCCCAGTGTTCGACCCCTTAATGATAAGGCATCCTATGAACTGTCAAAAAGCAGGTGAGAATGAACTCTTATAGCATATTGCCACACCTGTAGTTGGAAGCATCATTTCCCAATTGACAATTAAAGAAAGCTCGTCGTGTGAACACAATCATGCTCGAACTGTTCCATGAAGAAACCACATTGTAAGTGCTTTAAAAATTTTGCCAAGACGAAAAGAGTGAAGGACAATAATTTAGAACAGAAGGATTGAGTACACTAAAGACTCGAAGGTGATAAAATAGATGTGAATTTACGTATGTTACTTCTTATTAAATTTGATAACTCAAAAATCCCAATATCCTATCATTAACGTTGCGTAGCAAACATTCCCAGTGAAAGTGTTTTAATGTTACCAGTGAATATGGTAAACCCAATATTGTGTGTTTTAAATCGTTTTTGTATGTAGTGTTAGATGTCCAGATAGAGTTATGTGTAGCGTTGTCGAGCTATTCATTTAATGCAGCGTAGATGGAAAGTAGTGTGCCATATAGACAGTAAAATAAAAAAAAGCCTTGTAAAAAGTCAATTCAAAAAAATCTTAAGTAAAGGTAGAATAGCCCCAACCTTGTTGGAAATGTAAAAGTAATCAGTGTTAGATGTAGAAACAAAATCTTTAGTATAGTAGCTAGCCTAGAACCATGAATAATCTTAGTCCGGTAGATGAATTTTAGATAGGCATGTAGAATAAAAAAAAGTAATAGAGAATATTTTTAGCACTCCTGATTAAGCCAAAACATAAATATGAAATAATTATGTAGAATAAATAGATAATAAATTGCGAACATTTAAAAAGCCCGAAGGCAAGTAAGTACTAATGACGGGACGTCATTAAATAATGGGAAGGGTAATATGTACCGTGAGTAAAACGCGATATATTTAAAATACAAAAATAAAGTTCCTTCTTTCTAAAAATAATTCCGACTTCCTCTAATTAAGTTTAAATCTAGTTTCAAAAAGAAAGAAATATCCTCAATCAGCAAAGAGAAAAATTGCAGTTAGCCTCAGACAAAGAACGGTACTATCCAAGCTTTAGATTATAGATAGTGGTAATATAGTGGTAATAAAAAAGATGCTACGCACAATATTTCTAAGGAAGTTTAAATTATAAGAACCGTGTGATCGTTTGAATCATCAGAAATATTTAAAACAATTTATTGGGCGAAGGGTTCGCATCCTTGGACCACTTGAGCCAATTGTGAGCCAGTTCTTAAAGCGCAGTACAAAAATACTACGTTTGATAATGGGGTAAAAGTGCTTTTTGGAAGTATTCGTAAAGGAGAGTCAGGACCATTTAGATAGAATTATTTTGGCGTACGATCTTTACAATTCTTTCATTGTTGTATCTCAGTCACCGTTGCTGTCATTTGAAGTAACCCACTGCTGTTCACCTAAATATGTAAGTCTCAATAAATCTATTGCTTTTTACCTGTGTTT
Source organism: Artemia sp. Kazakhstan ARC1039 (assembly GCA_029168905.1). NCBI lineage: Eukaryota > Metazoa > Arthropoda > Branchiopoda > Anostraca > Artemiidae > Artemia > Artemia sp. Kazakhstan ARC1039. The sequence goes on along the minus strand of JAQQPU010007360.1, from coordinate 31,251 downwards.
ATTTCATTTTATGTGTCTGCATCTAGTCTAATAACAGGTAATTAGTTTGCATGTCTCCATGGTACGCTCCCAAGGAATCTGATCTCCAGATAGCTCAAGAAAAAGAGGTCACGTTTATATTTCTACACATCTTATTTTCTCTCAATAATTGAGGGTGGCGCGGTCATAAACCTACTTCACTCCCCATTGCTGTGGTGCAGGGCTTGATGGCACAATATTTAGCGCTACAAGTGGCGCTATTGGAGAACTTATAAGGTGTAAGTTCACAGCTTTAAAGTACGATATTACATTTGACGTGGTCAATATATATGACCACAATTAAGCCCTGTCCTTTCTTTACGGTCCCATAAAAACTTTCATCGCTACAACACCACAGAGTATTTAAAACACCTCTAGGGATTTCCTTGTCTCGGTAATGATTTTACAGGTTGAATGCGATTTCTACACTTTGCCCTTGATTTCTACGGTGGTTTGATTTCTAGGGTTACCCGTGATTTTTATAGTTTGCTCTTGTTTTTTATGAAATTGTCAGGGTTTCATTGTTTTGCTAATGTTTGCATAGAAGTTGACCATAATTTCTACACTTTGATCACAATTTTGATGGTATGGCCTTGATTTCTATGACTTGGTCCAGAGTTCTAGGGTTGACTCTGTCATTTAGATAAGTAACTTACAATTTTTCTTGGAATACACTGCCTAGAGAGAGGGTCAGATAAACACAAACAAACACACACATAGACAGACAAAAATATGATGTAACACACAGATACATATGCGCAAACAATTGGACAGACAAATAGAGGAACGGATACACACACAGAGAAGAAGACACGTAAACAGTCAAACAGATAGTCAGACACAGAGACGCAGACATATGGATAGATAGACTGAACGACTGATACACACATAGAGAGACATACAGACAAAACAGGAGGTCAGACATGTTAACACAGTGACACACACACATGGACAGACCAACAAATGGACATATACAGATATACCTAAAGATAGAAACACAGACAAACTAACAGACGGTCAGACAAAGAGACTCAAACACATGGAAAGACAAACAGTGGTAAGGATACACGCAAACACACACACAAACGCAGAGACTGACACACATACAGACAAAAATGTTTAGACACAATGACCCAGAGATGCACAAAAATATATATACGGGCATAGTGACGGATACAAACACAAAAACACGCAGACGCATACACACAGAAAGACAAACAAAAGGTCAGAAACAAAGACACAGGTCCTGATAATATACTAAAAGATTTCCTAAGATTCTAAAGTGCCAAACTAGCGTGACAATCGTCATTTCTTTTTTGAATATACCTTTACTCTGGAACCATCGCATAAACATGAAAATCCACCAATGTAATACCTTCCCTTAAGCAATATGCTGATTTAACGATAGTGATATCCTATAGACGTATCAGCCTCCTATACTTTCTTGGAAAAGTCTATGAGAACGTCTCCAATAAAAAATTTCAAGAGTTACAGCGATCAAATAACCTTTTAGAGGATTACCAATATGAATTCTTGAGGAATCACTAAGCACTAGACTGCCTACTTGCTCAGCATCAGGATTAGATTGAACTACTGGAAAGAGGATTTGACATTAAGCTATTGTCATTCAAAATTGTCAAACCTTTGAAATAGTATAGCACTGTGGCCTGCTAAAGAAAATCCATGCTTATGGTGATTGTGGATGTTTGTTCAGAGTTATTGACAGCTTTTCTCTCAGATCGTTCACTGTGGATTGTGTTCGACGGGTTTATATCCCAAAATAATTTAGTATAAGCAGGGGTTGCCCAGGGCAGTGTCATGGGAACTAAATTTTTCCTTATCTACATAAATAATATGGGAGACAACCTTACAAGCCCTCTGTATCACTTTTCCGACGATAGTATGACAAACTGAGTATTTTTTAAGCACAAAGACCAAAAAAAGCCTCCCATTCCCTACAGATGGACCTTTATAAAATTGAAAAGTGGTCTGATACAACGAGGATTGACCCCATTGCATTGAACACAAATGAGCTTCCTATTACCTGAGGAAAGGTGCCACGTAAACACCCACGTTAAATTTTCAAAAATTAAATATAAAATTGAAAAGAATGTCGACGAGATTCATGTACTGGGGATTCATTTCTCCACCAATGAGAAATGAAAGCTTAGGCAACGAATAGGTACTATTTGAAATATAAAAATGGCTTTAAACGATTGTTTTGCCTGTTATTTCAACTAAATTTATGGTCCTATGTCAATTTTAAATTATTGGTCAACCTTCTTAAGACCATAGGCGGGTGTGCCTTGTTTGCCTCTTGTTTAAATTCTTGATCAGCATGCCTAAGACTCTAGGCAGGCATGCCTCCTTTTCAACATGTCAGAAATTTTCGGAAATGTCAGAAGAAAGTTCCGTGCCAAACATGGTATAACCTATTGCAACCCAAAATACTTGATAACTTCAATTCAAAAATTTCTTCCTTGGAGTAACCACCTTGAACTGGTGAGAAACTAATGCGCAAGAAAGCTCATTGTGACTTTGTCCTGCAAAAATCGTCTTTTTGAAAAATTCCGATATTGCCACTTTAGAAGTCTTGTTCCAGAACTTAAGTTGAATAAGGATGTCTGCTAAATGTTGATACCCCTAAAACACTGTTAGTACAACTCCAGAAGATGCAGAATAGGGCAAACAGGTTGGGTTGCGTCTGTACTCATGACTCGCTCTACCCTCTAATTAAAAAGTTTGATATAGCGTCTATTACTTTTTTACTAAAAGTACATAAATTCATCTCCCTCAAACGAGCCCTCTCCCATTGTTTTCTTTTTTATCCAGCCAACAATGCAGAACAGTAGGTAAAGAGATTGATCTAGTTATCTAAAGTAGGAAATGCCAAGAACTGAGTAGTTGAGGAAGAGTTTCATTCAGCTTTGCACTTCTATCAGGAACAATCTTCATGGAGACGTTATTCTAGAAAATCCCAGTTTTTCCTGACTGTTTCAAAAGAATGTAGAACAAATATTTAAAACCTCAAGGTTTATAAACAAGAGAAATGAATAATGGAATATTAAATACGTTGAAGTACCTGAAGCGGTTAATATATGTATAAAAAATGTACTTTCTTAATAAAAGTTTAAATTATGTTCTGGCTTTCAAAGGGGGGTACAAATTTTTATTTGCACTTAAAGAGTCACAAAGTGTGTAAGAAATTAAATTAGTAAAACCGATTAATTAAATCAAAAATAATTTCGAAGATTTGTTAAATAAATATGTAGATTCTAAGGATTTTTTTACAATATAATATATAGGAATGAATCTTTGTGTGTCAAGTATTATGGCTTGGCGTTCATTGTATAGGTGGGAAAGGGGATATCTTATCCTCAAGAAGTTAATTTATACTCAATTTTTTTTTAATCGTCATGGATTTTACGACATTATTTGGAAAAAATAAAAAAGATGCCCTAATAACAGATCACAAGATGGAAGGTTAAAACCTTTTATTGTATTTTAAATTATTTTAAATTATACTTTACAACCTATAGAGTAAAAACTAATATAGAATACGTATTAAGTATAAAAACAGGTTTCAAATATAATACAACAAATAGGAAAAAACTAAAGATATCACTTCCATAACAAAAATTATATATTGTATAAAACTGGTTCCTAAGCTGTAGAACAACTAGTTAAAAACTCTAGATATCACTTTTATATCCAAGTACGATAAAATATTGTTTTCTTAACAAAGGACAAAAAAAGTATTGAAAGTCGTAAAGACAAGGCAATTCAAAACTAACAAAAAATACAGAGATAGCAGAGAGACAAAAAAGAGGCCAAGAGAAAAGAGGGAAAGAGGTAGAGATGGGGGTCTAAAAGAAAGAAAAATAGATTAACACTTGTAAATAAAGTGGAAATTTAATATAGTCGTTTTCAGGCTATAGAGTAAAACCACATCTTTTAAAGTATTAAGTAAAAAAAAAATCAACTAAAAACACGCACCATTGAGTGAAAGGAGCAACATTTAAAATGAACGAAAAATCTTTTTGTCTCTAATTTGGACTTCCCCTTCATGAACTCGCGATCTGTATACTAATGTTTTTCAGTGTCTCAAATAAGCTTCTCAATACAAATGCAGGGTCTGTTTTGTTTTAGGAGCGCTATTTATTTAAATTGGAGAAAAATTTGAGACTGGCGTAATCAGTTAGAATTGAGGAAGAAGTAGTATAGTCCTTCCTATATAAAATAGTTTCTTTTCGTTTAAGCTTTAATGTTGCTTTTCACTTTTAGTAGGAATTTATTTTTGTATTTAATACGTTTTTAGAGATATTTTTATTCTATAGCTTGTAAACATCAATACTACGATTTTAACGTGATATAAAAGTGTTAATCTCAAATCATGCCAGGATACCCACTTATCTTCTCTGTGAAAATCCCCCCCCTAAAAACTCCTTCTCTATGATTATTTTTTTCCCAAAAAAATTTCACCCAAGCTTAAATTCTTCTTCTACTTTTAGAGTTTACCCCGGACCATTTTGTCCTCACTGAAATTTCCCCTTGACAATTCTCTCTAGTAATCTTTTTTTTGCTTTCATATAGATTCAATTTTATTTCTTATTTTTTCTCAAATAATCTCAGGAATCTCCTTTCTGTTCTTAAAAAAACTTCTCCAAGTAAGCATCCCCCCCATAAAAGCCCCCCTCCCCATGAAAATAAGTCATATCTTTCAAAATAACAAAAACTATATTTATGAAAGCTACAAATAGTACTATTTATAAGGCTTCCCAACCACAAGAAAATCCCTTCCCACATAAGAAAATTCCTCCATAGAAAAATCCCCCAGCCCAGCCTTCCAACAGGCGAGGTCCCAACAGGTCCCAAAATAACAAAAATAAATTCCTACTAAAAGTGAAAAGCAACATTAAAGCTTAAACGAAAAGAAGCTATTTTATATAGGAAGGACTATACTACTTCTTCCTCAATTCTTTAAGGTCCCAACAGGCGAAGCATCCTTCCAGGAGACTTTGGTTGTCAAGTAGTTCTCAAAGATAGGATTAATAGATCTTTCGACTATGTTTAACTTAAGGACTATTCCAAATTATTGATAGGATGACTTTTTTGGGAAAAAAGACTTAAAAGGCAGTGCTTCCACGTCTCGCTTCTGCTCCCTGCCGTGTTACTATTTTGACCTTGGGTATTATTTACCGTTTTAGTTTTAGGTATAAATTAAGATATATTACTTGATGCTTGCAAGGTATTATTTTTTCATGTATTATTGGAAATATTATTGTTGGGTTCATGAAGGGGAAGTCTAAATGAGAGACAAAATGATTTTTCATTCATTTTAAATGTTACTCCTTTCACTCAATGGTGCGTGTTTTTAGTAGATTTTTTTTTACTTAATACTTTAAAAGATGTGGTTCTACTCTATAGCCTGAAAACGACAATATTAAATTTCCACTTTATCTATAAGAGTTAATTTATTTTTTCTCTTTTAGACCCCTTAATCTACCTGTATGCCTCTTTTCTCTTTGACTATTTTTGTCTTTCTGTTATCTCTATATTTTTTTTTAGTTTTGAATAGCCTTGGCTTTGCGACTTTTAATACTTTTTTTGTCCTTTGTTGAGAAAACAATATTTTATCGTTAAATTTGTCTGTCTTTGTGTGGGTTTATGTTTGTGTTTGTTTCTGTGTATTTGTCCCTCTGTTTGTCTGTCCCTGGGTGTGTGTCTGACCATCTCTTTGTTTGTCAGTGTGCCTTTCCCTTTCTGTGGGTGTATATGTCACTCTATCTGTGTGTCAATATGCATGCGTCTTCGTGACTGACTGACCATCAGTTTGTCTGTCTATTTGTCTGTATTTTTCTTTTTGTTTGTGCTCGTATCAAACCCTCTGATTGTTTGTCCATGTTTGAGAGCATTCCTCTGTATGTATATCTGATTATCTCTTTGTTTGCCTCTGCGTCTGTCTCCATGTGCTTAAGTATCTGTCCCTCTCTCTGCCTTCAAATGTGTGTGCATCTCTGTGTCTGTGTGTCTGACCATCTGTTTTACTGTCTTTGCGTCTTCCCCTGTGTCTTCGTCTCTGTCCTTCTTTCTGGTTGTCCCTGTGTGTTTGCGTCTTTGTGTCATCTTTATGTCTTACCATCTGTTTGTGTTTCCTTATGACTGTCTCTTTATGAGTATGCGAATCGGTTTTCTTTCTGTCTGTCCGCATGAGTTTGTTTCTCTTTGTCTTTGTGGCTGACCATCTGTTTGTCTGTCGGTGTGCCTGTCTCTCTCTCTGTGTCTCTTTGTCTCTCTCTCTCTCTCACTTTCTTTCTCTCTCTCTCTCTCTCTCTCTCTCTCTCTCCCTCTCTCTCTCTCTCTCTTTCTCTCTCTGTATCTATATGTCCTTCTACCTATCCATGTGTGGGTGTCTCTGTGTCTCATCATTTGTTTGAGTATGAAAGTTATTTCTTCAGTTTTACCTGTTTGTTGAATTATTTAGACACCTGTTTTATATACTATATTTTTTAGTATAAAAGTGATATCTCAAGTGTTTGCCTATTTGTTCTACGGTTCAGGATCCTGTTTTTAAACTTAACATTTCTTCTATAATATTTCCTACTCTATACCTGTTAAGGTTTTATTTCTAAGATTATAATTTCCTATAAAAAGTATAAACCTTCTATTTTCTGATCAAGTATGTGGGTACTTCTTTGCTTTTCTGAAATAACGTCGTAAAATCTACGACAAGTCAAACAATGGTGAATAGAAATGAACCTGTGGCCACGACCCACTGGCTATAGGGCTAAACGATGACCCACAGGCTATGAGACATGTAATACAAAGATTCATTCCTTTATATAATATAATTTTAAATCAATAGAATCTACTTATGTAGTTATTGAAACTTAAAAATCAGTTTGATTTTATTGGAGTAGTTTTATTAACTTTATTCCTTGTAAACTTTGTGAATCTTTAATTGTAAAAGAAAATTTGCACTCCCTTTGAAGACCAGAACATAATTGGCTCTTTTCTGAGAAGAAGTATTTCTCTATTGTTTTAAATCAAAAAGAATTATTAAGATTTTAAGGAGCAATTATTACAAAGTGTATATTAAACTTAAGACTAAATTAATTTGCATTTTTGCTTTTCTTTTCAGTAAACTGCAAATTAAGTTCTGGTCCTGAGAATATAATACAGGAATTAAAAATTTTGTCTACTGTTCAGAGGGATTGAGGGTTACCAGCCCTAATCATTTTAACGTTTGCTTGTTTTGAGTTTAAGTGGGTAATTTATTGTAATATTTGTTTGTTTTTTTATTAAATAAAGCTTAAGGAGAAAGTTTATATAATTAAATTTAGTTTTTTTCTTATTAACATAGTCTTTATAAGGAACAGTAAAATAAGATTCTATTTATTTTTGTGTATGAAACTGTTCTTGGTAGAAAACTGCAAGTAAAGATTGATACGACTCAATAGTAACCGACGATCTGAAAAACATAATGAGTAGTTACTCTGAGTCTTAATAACAATAGATAAGCCAAATAAATTGACTATCGATTCTTATTCAAAGTAGATAAATTTACCAATTTTAATGTTACCCATTAAAATGTGGGTATGAAAATTGGTTACGATCAAAAGTTTGGAAAAGCTACCCATTAAAAATTTACCAAGCTTTTGGAAAAGAAGGGAAACACCCCTAAGGAATGAAGTGATCCAAATAAGACATACACCAGAAGATTAAAAATATCTGAAAACTCTGCTAGATATCAAGTTCATATGTACAAAATGGGTAGTTTAGCATTTTTGTCAACAGAAAGATCACGGAAGCTTGTCAATTGATTTAGTTTTTTTTGTATGTTTTTGTTCTTCCCAGATGTTTATGCATCATTCGAAAAGAGTTCGTTTGATTGTGGATGGATAGTCAATATTCTCTTTTTAAGTGATGAAATATATTGCAGAGCAGCTAGCCCCCTCTCTTCCACGTCTCTTTTTTAGCCTAAAAACTCATCGTATCAAAAATTTGAAATATTGATTTAGTTTAACATAGTTGAAAGATTTATTAACCATGTTTTTTAGGATTACTTGACCCCTAGCAGTGCCTTAGGAGTTGGCATCACCAGTTGCGACCTTAAGAATCTAGTGCCATCAAACACACTTTAATCACTTTATAAACACATTATTCGGGGGCGGCAGAGATTTTTCTCGAGGAAGGCTAGGCTCGAATTTTCCATGAAGGAATTGTCTCAGGGGGGAAGGAAATTTTGTCTGGTTGGAAAGCCGGATAAATAGTACTAATTGTCACTATTCTAAATATGGTGTTTTTATTTTGAAAGATATGACTTATTTTCAAGGGGGGAGTTTTTTTTGGGGTAGGGATGATTACTTAGAACATTTTTTTCAAGAAAGGAAAGTAGATTCCTGATATTATTTGGGAAAAAATAAGAAATAAAATTAAATCTATATGAAAGCCAAAATATTTTCTAGAGAAAACTCTCAAGGGGAAATTTTACAAAGGACAAAATGGTCTTGGGAAAAATTCAAAAGGAAAAGGGGAATTTAAGATTGGTTGTACTTTTCGTGGGAAAATTATTCCTGCAAAAACTATTTTCAGAGGGGAGGAGGAGTTTTTCACGGAGAGGATGAGTGGGTATCTTGGCATGATTTGAAATTAAGAATTTGAGATCAATTTACAATCTTAGCATTGATGTTTAAAAGCTATAGAATAAAAACATCTCTAAAAAACTTATTAATTATAAAAATAAATTTCTACTAAAAGTTAAAAGCAACATTAAAAATTAAACGAAGAGAATCTATTTTATATGGGAGGGACTATACTGGAGCTTCCTCATTTCTAGCTGAGTACGCCAAAGTCTCACATTTTGGTCCAATTTGATAAAAAAAAAAAATTCTAGAACAAAAAAGCTTCGCATTTGAATTGAGAATCTTATTTCAAGCACTGAAAAACATTACCATACAGATTGAGGTTTCATGAAGGTTCATGTTTTGTCATGAAGACAAAACAACTTTTCGTTCATTTAAAATTTTGCTCCTTTCGCTCAATGATGCGTGTTTGTGTGTGTGTGTCTCTGTGTCTGTGTGTATGACCATCTGTCTGTCTGTCTGTTTGTCTTTCTCTGTTTGTGTATCTGTCACTCTATCTGTCTGTCCACATTGTTTATCTCTGTGTCTGACAAACTGTTTGTCTGTATTTGTATCTGCTCCTCTGTGTTTGTGTATGTCTTTCCGTGTGTGTGTGTGTCATTTTGTCTGTGTGTCTCACCATCTGTTTGGTTTTCTGTACTTCTGTCTCTGTTTGTGTGTATTTCTGCCATTCTGTCTGTATTTCCATGTATGGGTGCGTCTATATTTCTGTATTTCTGACAATATATTTGTGTGTCTTTGTGTTTGTCTTCTTATGTGTCTCTGTCACTGTCCCTTTCTCTGTCAGTCCATGTGTTTTTGAATTTCTGTGTCTGTGTTTTCGACCATCTGTTTGTCTGTGTGCGTATCTTTCCCTCTGTCTGTCCAAATGTCTGCGTCCCTTTGTCTGACCGTCTTTTATTCTGTCTCTGTGTATCTGTGTGTGTTTGTGTGTGTATGTCCCTTGGTAAGTAAGTAAGCAAGTTTATTTGTAACCCACAACATAAAATAAATGCAAAGTAAAAAAAGAAAAAAAATATTATCCACAAGGAAATAATAAGGAAAACATGACATAAATAACTTAGCAATATCCATAGAATCATTAATCTGGAAAAAAATAAGTGAGGGGGTCACTGGCACATATCTTCCTTGGAGTATTGGTTCTCAGATCCTTAGCGATGTTGTCAAGCAGCACTAGAGGGTTGATAAGTCCAAAATGAGACATAATCATGTGATTTCTGTACCACCTTGGCAAATATAGCAGGAATTTACAATATTTAAAATAGCCTCTCCTTAGCTGAAGACGGTCCTTTTTGCGCATTAGAGGCTTCAAACCGGAAAGAAAAAGAATTGCAGGAGAACGAAAACTATGGTAAAGTTTACATAAGCCTCGGCGGCTGTATCTCCCTCTATTAGGCGAGATTTTACCATACGAGGATTGAATGCACGGCAGAGCGCTAGCAACCAGAGACAAGCATGTAGTCGAAAGTATATCAGAAAAAGTAATTGGAATGCCAATATTGAAGAACTTTTACTATGGAAAAATTAACTCCTGCTTTAACTAAGCAGCGAAGTGCTTGCAAATGTACAACGTTGTCAAAAGCACCCAAGATATCAACCGAGAAAAAATAAAGTGGCCTTTTTTGCATTTTGCAGAGACGAGCAACTGACCAAGTATATGAACAACCAAAACCGGCTCTGAACCCAACTTGATAATCAAACAAAATCATATTTAGTCAAAACTTCAGGCCATACGACATACTCGAACAGCTTGCTCATGAAACGGAACACTGTGATTGGTCGATAACTGGAACACTGATCTGCGTCCTTTCCCTTTTTTAGAACTGATGTTACAATTCCCGAAAGAAAACTATCAGGAACTAACGACTGGGCTAAACATATCTGGAATAGGAGCTGAATGTGTGCTAACAATAATGGACTCTTAATGGTGAAGTAATTGTAACACAGACCATCCATATCAGGAGCACTTGATTTCTTAACATTCTTAAAAGCCCGATGGATATCACCACTAGATATTGACAATATATGGACTTGCCGAAGAACTCGAGGAACAGTCTTATGCAATAAGGAAGAAAACATGGACTGGATAGAATAATTAAATGTAGAAGAAACACGAGTAAAATGAGCAACAAAATCACTGATTTTGATAATCGAAACGGTAGCAGGCACACACTTGCTGCTATTAATTACATTGGACCAAGACTTCCGATCCGAGGGACCATCCAAACCATTCAGGTGGGCTTGACGCAAAGAAGATATAAACTGACGTTTACAATTTTGTTTCATTTTAAATTCTTTATCAGACTTTGGCTCATCACAAATAATCCAAAGGCGAAACCAAAACTTCGCGCGTTGTTTAGCTTTTTTTACTTCTGGGAACACATTCCATAACGGTTTTCTGGTGCCAAATCTAACACGTTCAACAGGAACTGAAACTGAAGCAGCTGACTTCAAACAATAAACGATCTGGTAATAGTAACAATTTAAATCAATATTAGCTTTCGGTGACCTTAGAGAGGTTTGTAAAAGGTGAAAAGGCACTTTCAGGCTTGATAAGACCGAGTAAAGAACATACAAATAAACTTCAGAATTTATTCGTTTCCAATTTGGATTATCAAACCATTTATTATGGTAAGAAAAACGGTTATAAGCCAGTAGAGCAGGCGACTCAATTTCACAAGTTAAAGGCAAGTGATCATTCTCAATTTTATTATCCAAAACAATCACAAGAGGAACCACGAGAGATCCCCTTGAAAGTACAATATGATGGTGATTGTACAATACTTATGGTGATTGTGAATGTTTGTTCAGAGTTATTGAAAGCTTTTCTTTTAGATCGTTCACTGCGGGTTGTGTTTGACGGGTTTATATTCCAAGATAATTTAGTAAAAGAAGGGGTTTTCCAGGGCAGCTTCATGGGAACTAAATTTTTCCTTATCTACATAAATAATATGGAAGACAACCTTGCAAGCCCTCTGCATCACTTTTCTGACGATAGTACGACAAACTGAGAATTTTTAAGCACAAAGACCCAAAAAAGCCTCCCATTCCCTACAGATGAATCTTTATAAAATTGAAAAGTGGTCTGATTAAAGAAGGATTGACCCCATTCCATTGAAAACAAATGAGCTTCTCATTACCCGAGGAAAGGTGCCACGTAAACACCCAAGTTAAATTTTCAAAAATAAAATATAAAATTGTAAAGAGTGTCGACGAGATTCGTGTACTGGGGATTCATTTCTCCAACAATATTCCTTGGAATAACCACCTTGAACTGGTGAGAGGCTAATGCGCAAGAAAGCTCATTGTGACTTTGTCCTGCAAAAATCGTCTTCCATCCATTCCGATTTTTCCACTTTAGAATTCTTGCTCCAAAACTTAAGTTGAATAAGGATGTCTGCTAAATGTTGATACCCCTAAAACACTCTTAGTACAACTCCAGAAGATGCAGAATAGGGCAAACAGGTTGGGTTGCGTCTGTACTCATAACTCACTCTACCCTCTAATCAAAAGTTTTGATATAGCGTCTATTACTTTTTTCTAAAAGTACATGAATTCATCTCCCTCGAACGAGCTCTCTATCATTGTTTCTTTTTTTATCCAACCAACAATGCACACCCATAGATAACGAGATCAATCCAGTTATCTAAAGGAAGAAATGCTAAGAACCGAGTAGTTGAGGAAGAATTTCATTCAGCTTTGCACTTCTATGAGGAACGATCTTCATGGAGACGTTATTCTAGAAAATCCCTGTTTTCCCTGACTCTTTCAAAAGAATGTAGAACAAACATTTCAAACCTCCAGGTTTAAAAACAAGATAAATTAATAATGGTATATTAACTACGTTTAAGTACCTGAAGCGGTTAATATAGGAATAAAAAATGTACTTTATTAATAAAAGTGCAAATTATGTTCTGGCTTTCAAAGAGGGGTACAAGTTTTCATTTGCACTTAAAGAGTCACAAAGTTAGTAAGAAATTAAATTATTAAAACAGATTAATCAAATCAAAAATAATTTCGAAGATTTGTTAAATAAATATGTAGATTGTAGGGATTTTTTTAAAAATAAAATATAGGAATGAATCTTTTTGTTTCAAGTATTATGGCTTGTCGTTTATTGTAAAGGTGGGATAGGGGATATCTTATCCTCAAGAAGTTCATTTCTACTCAATTTTTTTTAATTTTCGTGGATTTTACGATATTATTTGGAAAAAGTAAAAAAGGTACCCTAATAACGGATTACAAGATGGAAGGTCAATACCCTTTATAGTAGGTTACATTATTTTAAATTATACTTTATAACCTATAGAGTAAAAACTATTATAGAATACGTATTAAGTATAAAAACAAGTTTCAAAATAATACAACAAATAGGTAAAAACTAAAGATATCACTTCCATAGGAAATAATATATATTGTATAAAACTGGTTCCTAAGCTATAGAACAACTAGTTAAAAACTCAAGATATCACTTTTATATCCAAGTACAATAAAATATTATTTTCTTAACAAAGGACAAATAAAGTATTGAAAGTCGCAAAGACAAGGCTATTCAAAACTAAAAAAAAATCAACAATTTAATAAAAAAAATACAATTTAATTAAAAAAAAAATCAACTAAAAATACGCACCATTGAGTGAAAGGAGCAACATTTAAAATGAATGAAAAATCGTTTTGTTTCTAATTTGGACTTCCCCTTCATGAACCCGCGATCTGTATGCTAATAATTTTCAGTGTCTCAAATAAGCTTCTCAATAGAAATGCAGGGCCTATTTTGTTTTAGGATCGTTATTTATTTAAATTGGACCAAAATTTGAGACTAGCGTAATCAAATAGAAATGAGAAAATGTAGTATAGTCCTTCCTATATAAAATAGTTTATCTTCGTTTTAAGCTTTAATGTTGCATTTCACTTTTAGTAGAAATTTATTTTTGTATTTAATAAGTTTCTAGAGATATTTTTATTCTATAGCTTGTAAACATCAATACTAAGATTGTAACATGATATAAAATTGTTAATCTCAAATCAAGCCACGATATTATCCACTTATCTTCTTATCTTCTCTTCTTAGATAAGTGGTAATTATCTTCTTAGATAAGAAGATAAGTGGATGTTATCCACCTATCTTCTCTGTGAAAATCCCCTTCCTAAAAACTCCTTCTGTATGATTATTTTTTTCCAAAAAAAGCTCACCCAGGCTTAAATTCTTCTTCTAATCTTAGAGTTTTCCCCGGACCATTTTGTTCTCACTAAAATTACCCCTTGACAATTCCCTCTAGTAATCTTTTTTTGGCTTTCATATAGATTTAATTTTATTTCTTATTTTTTCTAAAATAATCCAAAGAATCTCCTTTCTTTTCTTGATAAAACTTCTCCAAGTAAGCGTCCCCCCATAAGAGCGCCCCCCCTTGAAAACAAGTCATATCTTTCAAAATAATAAATACTATATTTAGAAAAGTTACAAATAGTACTATTTATCTGGCTTCCCAACCACAAGAAATTCCCTTCCCCCATGAGAAAATTCCTCCATATAAAAATCCTCCAGCCCAGCCTTCCTCGGAGAAAATACCCCCATCCCCGAATAATGTGCTTATAAAGTAATTAAAGTTTATTTGACGGCATTAGACCCTTAAGGCCCCAACAGGCGATGTATCCTCCCAGGAGACTCTGGTTGTCAAGTAATCCTCAAAGATATGAGTAATAGATCTTTCGACTATGTTTAACTTAAGGACTATTCAAAATTATTGATAGGATGAGTTTTTTGGGAAATAAGACTTAAAAGGGAGTGCTTCCACGTCTCGCTTAGCGCTTCTGCTCCCTGCCTTGTTACTATTTTGACCTTGGGTATTGTCTACCGTTTTAGTTTTAGGTATAAATTTGGAAATATTACTTGATGCTTGCCAGGTATCATTTGTTCATGTATTATTGGAAGTATTATCGTTGGGTTCATGAAGGAGAAGTCTAAATGAGAGTCAAAACGATTTTTGTTCATTTTAAATGTTGCACCTTTCACTCAATAGTGCTTGTTTTTAGTTTATTTTTTTATACACTTAATACCATAAAAGATGTAGTTTTACTTTATAGCCTGAAAACGACAATATTAAATTTCCACTTTATCTAAAAGTGTTAATCTCGTTTTTCTCTTTTTTGACCCCTTTCTCTACCTTTCTGCCTCTTTTTTCTTTGCCTATTTTTTTTCTCTGCTATCTCAGTCTTTTTCGTTAGTTGTGAATAGCCTTGGCTTTGCGAATTTAAATACTTTTTTTGTCCTTTGTTAAGAAAACAATATTTTATCGTGAAATTTGTCTTTATTTGTGTCTGTCTATGTGTGTGTTTGTTTCAGTGTATTTGTCTTCGTTTGTCAGTGTGCCTTTCTCTCTCTGTGGGTGTATAAGTTATTCTGTCTGTGAGTTAATAGGCATGCGTCTTCGTGTGTCTGTCTGTGTGTTTGTCTATTTCTCTTTGTTTGTGCTCGTATCAATACTTCTGACTGTTTGTCCATGTTTGAGAGCATTCCTCTGTCTTTATATCTGATTATCTCTTTGTTTGTCTGTGCGTCTGTCTCCAGGTGCGTAAGTATCTGTTCCTCTCTCTGTCTTCAAATTTGTGTGCATCTCAGTGTCTGTGAGTCTGACCACCTGTTTTACTGTCTTTGCATCTTCCCGTGTCTTCATCTCTGTCCCTCCTTCTGGTTGTCCTTGTGCGTTTGCGTCTTTGTGTCGTCTGTATGTCTGACCATCTGTTTGTCTTTCTGTATGACTGGCGCTTTATGAGTCTGTGAATCTCTTCTTCTTTCTGTCTGTCCACGTGAGTTTGTTTCTCTTTGTCTTTGTGGCTGACCACCTGTTTGTCTGTCTGTTTGCCTGTGTCTCTCTCTGTGTCTATTTGTCTTTCTCTCTCTCTTTCTCTCTCCCTTTCTCTCTCTCTCTCTCTCTCTCTCTCTCTCTCTCTCTCTCTCTCTCT
>JAQQPU010007359.1:27154-39141 GCA_029168905.1 Artemia sp. Kazakhstan ARC1039 | reverse complement strand
GTCATGGTAAGCGAACCTTCAGAGTACAGGCAAAGTCATTTGATAATGGCATTACAGGTATAAGGTGAACAGCAAAATTTTTTTAGCTTATCAGATATAAGCTTTAAATAAAGCCTTAAACCAAAAAGACATTAAAGCTGAAAAACAGAGAGATTACAGACAAAACGTTATAAAACTTTCTCAAGTACCTAGAAATTCGAAAAGAATTGAAAAGCTTAAAAGTCTGAATAAAGAAACAGGCTTATAAGCTAATGACAGTTAATGACACAAGTGGGTTCGAAATAGAACCAAAGTTTTAAAACAAAATGTATATAGTCGTATATGAGAAAAGTTATATAGTTGTAACAAATGTAATTGAGAAAATATCTACTGTTATAAATACTAGTCTATACCGTGTTTTGTTTTTAAAAATGCTTTAAGTTTTAACCAATAGTATAATAACATGTCTAGTTTTGCGACTTAAATACTTGTGTAAGTTATTACACAATGCTTATATATATATACGATGTTTTAATTTACTTTAAATTTTAACTAGTGATTTAATGTTATATGTAAATGTTTGACCTCGATCAACGTATTAATAATTTTTTATTAATCTGTTTAGTATTGAGTTTGAAAGAATAATCCAGCAAGAAACATAATGTTTCGATTTAAGCGGGATATTATTTTTGGAGTAATTAAAAGAGAGAAAAGTAAATAAAAGTAATTAAACTGAGTTACGAAATTAACTCAGTTGAAATACGAAATTGAGTGTTTCTTTCTACTATATATGTAAAATTTTATACTTTATATGTATACTAATGTGGATATTTATTTTAGATACAGCATTAGCTATTTTTTTTTGGAAATCAAATTTGTCGTTGCATCTTTTCGGATCCATTTTTCCTTCAATCATATTTTGACACATTTTTGGAAAGTAGCAAATTTCAAAGCCAGTTCAATAATATCCTGATACTATCATCTCATACCACAAAAACCAAACCATACATGATCAACTGATATTTGGAAACTATAGCAGTAAAACAGACTTTACTACAAGTTCGTCAGAAAGTGAGATAAAGACAGAACTTAATTTAGGCCTAGAAAATGTGCTACATAGCCCAAATGGCTTATGTTATTGAAATATGTGAAAATGCTTTCTGCTGGAAAAATATGTGAAAATTTAAAAATCAATAATGTTATATGTAATTTACCCAAGGCATTTCTAAAACGAAAAATAAACGGTATATTAACCACATCACACAGATAAATTAAATTATTAATGGGAATTAAATTTAAACTAAAAAAAAATTCATAAAACTTTTCTAATATAAATCTAATTTAAGCAAAACCACTAATATTATGTTTAAGCCGCTTGGGGTCAAGTAAAACAGAAGATGCATATGAAGAGGGTAAAAGAGTAATTGTCAGTCCTAGAGACAGAGAAAAAGAGAAACAAGGATGAATTTCAAATTGAAATCCTTCGACAAAATAAAAGAAAATGGCCAATATTGGACCAGAAATATAACCCTAAGGAAACCCATTGAGGATAGATGCACATAATGACCCAAAGATGGCAGCATAATAGCTGTACACGAAATAAAGTTGTTTTAAAAGTAAAATATTGAGAATTGGGACAATTCTTCTTTGAATGGGGAGTATTGTGGTAAAGCTTTCTAATTTAGTTAATTATTAATTGAGTAAAAATATATTAAGACGCAAAAACAAAGTTTCAAAATACCACTTTTTAAGATAAAGATACAAATCGTGGAATGTGTGGGCTTGGAGGGAACTTGCTCAATAACCAATTTCCTGGCTAAATGAGTCAATATACCGGAAGGACGTGGTTAGTTTTCCATATATATACCCTGATTTTTGAGACTGAAAGCAGACCTTTTGACTTGCCGGGTGAACCTCTGCCCGTTTATTTTCTCATTAGAAATACCTTGGGACTTTGTCGGATCATTGTAAGTGTCTGTATCTTATTATATATTATTGTAGTTTTTGAGACTTGTGGTCTATTTGGGGAGCCAGTCCCAGTAGCATATCTATATCTGTAATTACTATGTGTAAATTGAATAAAAGTATTGTGTTTTAGACAACCTCCCTACGATCTACCTTTAGCCTCTCGAACATACCCAGTCGGTACGCCTCATTAGTTCGGTTATAGCCTAAGGCACGCTACCAAAGTTAAATTACCTTAGGGCCAGAGTTTATCTCCCCTGTAAAGGGAGAACAAAGGCATCTACAACTAAAACACCCAAATACCACAAATAACACTTCACAACAGAAGGATGCCAGATTGTCAAACATAGCCCTTTTTGGCCGACCGTCAAGGGCTAAACAGAAAGCAGGTCGTCCGCGGTTGAGGTGGGAGGATGTCATCAATAAAGACTTATGGGAAATGGGAACCTCCTAGGCATGGGCGGCAGACGAGGCAGGGAGGCGGAGGGGGAGGCAGGGAGGCAGCTGCCCCCCTAGAACTTCAAATTTACATTAGATATGGCTGAAAAAGCAGATGGTTGGAAAAGCAGTTGATAAAAGGTAGATGGTTGAAAAAACTGGAAATAAACAGAAATGTCCAAATATCGGTTCCGATATTAGGACATTCATCAATATGCTGACAATCATCAATATGCTGAAGCATATTGATGATTTATAATTTTTGGTGATTACTTATTAATAAGGATTTCATAAGTATGATAGAACTTGCTGGCAATGTAAGGTTTCGTGAACTGCTAATTTAACTTCGCCCCCCCCCCGTCCTTCATCACAGAAGTGGCTGCCCTCTCCCCTAGGCAAGAAGCTACGTACGACCATGCCGACATAACTTCATCTCCCCCTCCATCACACAATCGACTGGCCCCCCCCCCCCTAGACAATATGCTGCCTACGCCCATGCTCCTAGGAGAGTGTAAAGAGGGAGGCTTTGAATAGATTGGGATGGAAGAGTAGCGTGCGTAGCTGTGTTGGCCCCAGGTGGCTTGGTGCTACGGTGAGTTGTTAGTAGTAGTAGTACTACTTCGTTTACGTCAAAGAGATAAAAAAAAATTAATAAGCGCTAGCTACTATACAATTGATTTTTTTTTTTGTTTAATGCAAAACCAGTCTGAAGGCAATAATGGAACTGATTATTTTCTATATAACTGACAATCTCCTGGGCCTTGGATAAGACAATGGTTTCTAACTCAATTTCCTTGTAAACATTTGCGGAACTTTTCAACTTCCGCCTCTGTGAAGTAAGGGCTCCAATATCATATTTTGATATTCAATTTTTATATTTACTTTTTTATGATAAATATTTGCTATATTATGTTCTAAAGTTCCACAGTAGATCGTTTTGCTGTGAACTTTCAGCAAAATGGAAACAAAAATATTCGTCTCAACATATTGAACTGACTGGCACTAACTTCAAGATGAATCAAATAATTTCTTCTCTAACAACTCTAAATTCTATGATGTAAAAATAACAATACTGATAATTGAAATTAACATCATAAAGAATTAGCCTTAATTTAGGTCCAATAAGCCCTTTTTAATGTTGAGTCGAATAAGCCATTTTTAACTTTGGGTCGAATAAGCCCTTTTGGTTGAACCTCGTTGTTTTACCCTGTGGAAGTATACCCAAATTTATAATATAATAGTTTTAATTATCCAAGCAATCATAGTTTAAAATAAAAACTCCAACTAAATAGCGCTAATACTTACAACGAAAATAAGAAAAACAGGAGACTATAACTTATTAAACACTGACATGTAAAAAGAAACGAACGATTTGGCGAAACGGTTTGTTCTAAGAGTAGGCAATTGCAGTCTCAATTTGTTAGCTGACCTTGTGTTTATTTTATTCCTCATAACTGGTGGTAGAATCTCTCTATGTTTTTCACTACTAATAAGAAACTAGCCAAATTTGCAGATCAAACTCAAACGACGTTCGTGAAGGGACGGTAGTTGTAGGTAGAGGTGGAAATCCGGTAAATAGTGAAAAAAATGCTTTTTGAATTAATATTTGGCAAAACGGTACTTTTTTTATATAAAATGATCCTTTAGCCGCAGGGATCCGTCAAATAATGATCTGCGTATTTTAACCACCACCACCCATTCCAAGAAGCTGAAAATTGAAGCTGCCGGGGGTAAACTCAGCACGAGGAATCGAATGGTGCAGTCAAAATTGCCCTATCTTGTACCGTTACAAAGATAAAAAGAGACATTCGCCAGTTTTGACATAAAAGGATTATCTTTTGGAGCTATAACATGGGGACCTGGCATCAGTTGTAGGACAGATAATGCTGATTCATAACTTACATATGCGTCTGAAAGAATAACTTTAAAGGCTCTTTTTTGTAGTGACTCAAGTTGATCACTTAGGTACCTTGTGTTGTTGACTTAAGGGCCCCATACAAGAAAAGTATTCTCGAGAATTGGTAAGATGTATGTAAGATAATCCGTCTTAAGTTGGGACACAGAAAGGCCGAAACGACGTAGTAAGATAAGGGTACGCATCATACCATTTGCCTTCATAGTGATTGTGTCAACATAAGTACTAAACGAGCAGTCAACGCAAAATGCGACACCGAGAATTACAGCCGAAGATATACTAGGATACGGGGGAGGAGGACTGACAAAGTCCCTCTTAAGAGGATTAAAGCGAAGAATTTTGGTTTTTCTTTCGTTGATTTGAAGGCTGTTGATAGATAGCGTCACTGAATTGGGGAACTGCCTCCGAGTTTTCACTGAGATATTTCAGAAAAACTGACAAGTCGTCTACGTACTTAAACCTGTCCTCAAACTCGTAAAAGACAAAGTTTATAACTGCTAAAAACAACAGCGCTGCAATTTTCGTGCCTTGTGGAGCACGAAAATTGAGCTCAGCCCATTCGGAGTTGGTGTCTCCAGGGAAAAGACTGTAGACGCACTGGAAGCGGTCTTACAAAAATCGATCACTAAAAGGAGAATATGCTTGCGCGCACTCATTGCGCGTGAATTTGTCACAGCTATGAAATGGCGAATAAGATTAAAGGCTTTTCGTTAATCCACTAGGAGAAGATCAACAATCGCACTTTCTCGGGCAAGCTACTCGACAATAAGGTGATACATTCTCACTAAGTAAACAGTTGTGTTGCTTCCTTTTAAGCATCCGTATTGATATTGGTCAAGAGAAGGGAAACCTATGACATCACCTAGCGGTATATAAACATTTCTGCCACTTTAGAAAGGTTCGGGGTTATTGAGATCGGTCAGAGTTGGTCGCAAGATTTGGGACCCTTTACTTTGGGTATGACGCGAACGTACGCTCCCTTCCAAGCATTAGGGAACTCTTTCTCTTGGAAACACTGGTTAATAATGGAGGAAAGCGGCTTGGCAAGGAAAATAGCGAATTCAAGTGACAACTTTAAAGGAAGCTCGCCAGGGCAGGACGCACAGTTTCTATTCAGCTTCTGAAGTTCCTTGTTAACGGCAAACTCGCAAATTTCACCTACATCACTAATTTCTGCTTCAGTAATGAGTCTCGATTTCTAAACTGGTGATTGACGGAAAGGCGGTACAGATGCCAACAAAAAAGGAGTTCACTTCCATAGCCGATAACAAGGTACCATCTTCTTTCAATACCCTTCAGTCACTGGGGTCGTTTTACCAGCAAGTCTTTTTACTGATGAATGCCATTTGTGTGAATCTGTCGTAAGTAAGGGCATAATTTTTCCCTTCACATATTGTCTCTTCGCTCGCCTGTTCAGTTTGCCAATATGGTTCCACATCTTGGCTGAAACAACTGAATCGCCATTACTGTAAATGCAGCAGCGAGTCTTAATTAGGCCCTTGCGGTCGCTTGTGATCCATGGTTTATCAGTATTTGTAACGGTAAAGACTTTATTCGGGAAACAAGCACGGAACTTCTCCTGAAGTAGGCTATTTAACTTACTGACTTTGACGTTGATGTCCAGCTCGGAGCAAATGTTATCAAATTCATAGTTGCTGATCCAGCGACCGAACGTAGAAATCGAATCTCTTGTTAGTGGTCGTATAGTAGTTTTGACTCGTTAGGTTTTGAGGATTGCTGAATTTGCTTCCCAGAAAATTATGAAATGATCAGAATTCTGGAGGGGTCCTAGGGACCACGGTACATCATAGAAGCCTGTAAAGCTCGTTAAGATCATAAGCTCATAAGCTGCGCATTCCACTCTGTCATTGCAATATTTTTTCAAATACACTTCGAGTGCATAAGCATACCGAGTCACAACTATTTTTTCGGGGAGGGGGGGGGATAAAGACTTACGGAAAAGAAATCAAAAATCCAGTTTGACTGTATTCTCCAGTTTTCAACATACTTCCAATATTTTAAATTACGAGAGCATATACTTTCTTTTGCCCCTCCCTCTGGCCACATCATGCTTTAGACATACAGGCTCAGATCGAATAGGTGCGGGGCTTTTTTTTGCGGTTTTTTTTTTGCGTTTTTTTTTTGCGGGGCCGGCTTTATATACATTAAATTTCTAAATAAAATATGCATGCATATTAGTTTACGTTAGTAAAGTAGTTCACGTACGCAGTGCATAATCTCTCTAGTATAGGACTATCCATACAAATTATAATAAATTTGACATGAACTTTAACGGGCATCAGTTTTCTATATTATAAAGTATATTTAAAAAATTAATAAACACATTAATAAATCTAATCCAGTAATGCAAAGTAAAAATAAATATATTTTCAAAAATTTGAATAACCCATAATTTATCCCTTACCGTCACAAGCAATTTGCTTTAAATTTCAAAATCTTTTTTTGTTCACTTTGATGGTCACAGGGGGCCCTTTCAAGTGCAGGACTTGATTGGACCCAATCGCCCTTTGTCCGGCCCTGCAGACATACTACTTTTAATTGTTACAAAATGCAATACTTTTACTTTCTTGGAAAAAAAGGAATAGCGAACAAGTGAAATTGTTGCGCAAAATGTTTTTACCTAATACCATTGTATACCCTCCAGGAAAATCCACATCATGTGCCACACCGTTATAGGTTAGATAAAGGTAGTTTGTGACAGCAGGCCACTCGGCTGCCACAGTATCAATCTGCTTGACAAACGGGAAAATGTTCCTTTCTTTTCGCTTGGTTCTGAAATAACACATACAATTAAAATAGAGATAACGTTCAAAATGTATAATTCAAGACTTCATTTTTTGGTGATATAATAAAAATTTCAATTCCAAAATATTATTTTCAAGACATAAATGGAGAGAAAAAGACAGGCGATACGACGCCTGTCACGCTTAAATGAAAAATACATAAAAAATACGAAGTTTGTCAAGTTCACAAAAGCTCAGTGCCTTTTGGAGGGAAACGGGTGGAGGTAGATATTTAAGAAGACTTGAGGGCGGATTGAGGAGCATTGCCTAAGCATTTTAGGACAAATTATAGGGAAAGTCGTAAGGAAAATATGATATTTACGGGGACGGGAGGTGATTCAGGATTTCTATTTAATGGCTTTTGGCCCTATTTATATCACTAGGTCCTTGCCTTTATATAATTTAAAAAGGCATTTTAAATTTATTTTTGTTCCATAAAATTTATATTTTGCCTTTCTAAATTTAATAAAGGCAGAAAGACGGTGCAAAAAAGCGGTAAAGGCAGGCGTAAACTTCTAGAATCAAAATATCTACCCAGAGAAATTTTAGGGTGCTGATGGAGAATGGTAATAATGATAAGGAATACCCTTTTCTATATTTCTAAAAAAAAATAATGGCTGATCTGGCTTTCTAGAGAAGTTTTTGGGAAATGTGAAAACATGATTTGGACGATGAAGTTTCGTTTCTAGAAAAAAAATGGATTAAAAAAGGATAATGGATAAAGGATAAAGGAAAATGGATTACCTGGCTTTCTAGAGGAACTTTGGGGCAATGAAGAAAAATGATGGAAATGATAGAATATCCTCTACTATCCCTTTTACAAAACTTTAGGTATGAAATTGCTAAACAGGTTCAGTTTTCAGAGGAAAATTTTTAGAAATATCGTTGGAAATTTATTCTATAACAATAACAATACACCGAATAAATTGATGTACACTGTTATAGCGTATTTGCTATTTGGAAGTATCGAATGTTGAGGAAAGTGTTCTCTAAAGCATCTCCCTCGACCTTAGAAGCCCTACCCCTTCTAATTTGTATGGCCTTTCTTCTAAGCCAAACACTAAAAGAAAATTTGAAATCTGGAAACACTGGCCGGTCCATCAGAGACAAGAAAAGAAAAGTTATAGCTAGTTGAGAAAAGTTACAAAACTTTCCAGAACTAGTAAAATATGAAATTTTAGTATTTCTTTTGCTGATTATCAATATAAACAATATCTCAAGAAATTTAGAAAAATATTCGTAGATGTAATTATAAAAACACTTTCATAAATGAAAGTTCTTCTGGTGATATATTTTTGTCAAATCTTATTTTTCTTGCCTCTTTTTTCGGAAATTCAAACCAGTTTGGATGACTGCATATGATAGATTCCCTAAGTACAGAAGAAATAGTCAGATTCATTACACACCGAATGTACCTCGAATAATCAGCAACGAATATTCATTCAGGGTTGTAATAAGTTCTATTTCATCTTTAACGTTCTTTTCTATAAATATTTTTTGCTCTAACATACTTTTTCAGTTCTTTATAGTAGATAAGTATAGTTTACATATAAAAACCACGCATCTTTATTTTGATACATAGGTAATTTATTTGATAGAATTTCTTTTGTGTTGCATGAAAAACATTTTGGACGAACTTAACCGTTGTAGAGTTTTTCGCTTTTTTCTTCTTTAAATGCAATTCTTTTCATTTGCAGCAGAACTAGATATAGGAATCATGTATAATGATGGCTATGGCTGTAAACTCTGAGACCCCATTTAAATTTAAATTTGAAAATACCTATGTTGTCCATCCAGTTGTCCAGTGGGAGGATCTAGGGGAGGGACAAGGGGGCGCCCCCCCCCCCCCCCAAACATAGTCTGAAGGGGAGAAATTTACTTAATCAACGCAGGTTTGTGTAAATCCTCCTGAAACATATTTGGGGCAGCACCTTTTTCCCCCCCCCCCCCCTAAAAAATCCTGGATCCGCCACTGCCTCTGACTCAGTTGGCAGGGGACGTGATTGATAGGACTTTTTACTGCGGGGTCATGGATTTGAGCCCCGCATTCGATATTTTTCTCCATCTGCTAAGGGTACAAATATTAAGAATATATATATAAATATATATTTTTTTTTAGGCAAAATTGTGATTGCCGTGTGAAAAATCGATATTGTGTTTTGCTTCACGGTTTGGGGATTGACTTGAAACTTTAGGAAAATTTTAAGTTTTAAATGTGAAAAAAAAAATCTTTCCTCACAAAAGAGTAAAAGCTATACTTTATCTTCAGTTTTATGGCTGCTCTAGAACAGTCCTTGCTGCTAGTACAAAATAACCCTATGACCAACTCAGCGGATTCACCGGAAGTAGCTATTTGCTGTTAAAAAATCCAAGAGTTTTGTCTTTTTTTATTGTTACTCTTTTTTGTCTCACTGCGGGGGATTGAGTTGAAACTTTAGCGGAAAATTTAATAGCACGGAGGCAAGGATTTTCCCCCGATCTCCACAGGAGAGTACACACTACAATTCTTTAATTTCTTTATGCATGGCCTCCAACAAAGCTCTACCGTTAGTAAGAGTATAAAATAACCTTATGGCCAACTCCGTAGATTCAACGCAAGTAGCTATTTGCTTGTCAGAAAATCCAAGCTGTTTCGCCTTCAAAATCAAATCTGGGGACAATTCTTCATCTTTGCATCCCTCCAAGTGCATCTGCATATCAACAATATTCTTCATTTTTGATATGAACCATTTGTCAATTTTGCTCAAATTATGTATTGCGTCAATAGTATAGCAGGCCCTACAAAAAAAAGAATAAAAGTAAAATTTTATACAGTCCAGAAACTAATCCAGAAATTTTGGAGGGAAGCTAATTCAAAAAAATTTCCGGAAGGGAAGAGGCGGAGGGGGTCTTTCCTTATCTTTGTGCAGTTTTCACCGACTTGCACACAAAAGAATGGTGCCAAAAATATGAACATGAGACATAGTAATTACAAAAGCACGCATTTTAAACTTGCAAGTTTTATGTAGACTTTGAAAATTGTTGAAATAATCAGTTTTCTGCAACATTTAGGGTATTTTTTTCATCATATCAGGGGCATCTAGTGTGAAAATTTACCTCCACCCCAGGGAAACACCTTCAATATCCCCCAGACTTAGAATTCCGTAAAATTATTCAATATAAATTCTGGTTCTAGGCGTTTACCCCCCCCCCCCCCCCAGCAATAACCCCCCCGAAAATACCCCCCCCCCCCCCTTCCCGCGGAAAATACCTCCCCACTGCGGAAAATACCCCCTGGTAAATATCCCTTCCGAAAAATACACCCCCCCCCCGTGGAAATTAAGGCTTTCCAAATTTGAGAATTTTATTTGAGCTTTGTTTTTTTTTTATTTCCGTAGGGGGAATGAGTTTTGGTACTTGTGTATTATGCGCCACTCACTCAAGTTTATGCTGTATAAAATTTGAGAATACACCAGTTTCTGCGTTTGTTTTTTTCGTTACTATAGGAATAAATTTGGGCTATATATTCGCATATTAGGGAGGGGGCGGGTAAAGTATAGCAGGTCTGCATGCAAAATGTGTTTGGTACAATTACTCTGCATACTAGATAGATAGATAGAGAAGTGTATTTTAAAGCCAAATATACAGCCACAAATATAGCAAACTAACATAAATGAAAGGCACAAATAACATAAACTTTGATCAGCGATCATCATAAAACACTTAAATGAAACACTACATTAACCAAGTAATAGTACTTAATACATGGAAAATCGGTCATTGAAAAAAAAAACACTTAACACTTGGAAAAAACACTTAAAGGAAACATTTTCTGTAATTTTTTAGTGGCCATACCTAGAAGGACTTGTTATCTGACTTCAAACTGTCCAAATACTTTACCACCACCCCCCTCCCCCTTATGTGCAAATATATAGCCCAAATTACACATTTCCCATCTATTCTATTACTTGTCTTGTCTCATGCTATGATGAAAGAAACTAACGAAGAAACCGGTTTGTTCTCGAGTTTTACACAGCGTAGACTTGAGTGAGTGGCGCATAATACACAAGTACGAAAATTCCTTCCCCCTACGGAAATAAAAAAATAAAGCTTAAATAAAATTCTCAAATTTGGAAAGCCTTATTTTCCACGGGGGTGTATTTTCCGGGGAGGGGGGGATTTTACGCGGGGGGTTATTTTCCGCGGGGGGGGGGGGGGGGTAAACGCCGGCCTCCATAAATTCTAGTTGTCGAAGGAAGCATTGATCTCCTCTTTTCAGAATGTTTCAATCTATGAAGGAGCTAGAGAAGTACTAATGTTCAACAATTCTCTACTCTCAAGCCTTTCTTTTTGTCCCTTCGCTTTCTTTCTCTCTCTCCCCTCTTTTCCTCTACCTCCTTTCCCCTCTCTTTCTCCCTGCTTATTTCCATCTCTTTCTTTCTGCCTCTCTCTTATTCTCCTTCTTCCTCATCCCTTTTCTCTATCTCTCACTCTATCTTGATGAAGATTTAGCCGCTATTCAGCAATAAATATGCGTATCAGCTTTTGATCACGGGTTATCAGCTTTTCATCAGTTTTTTTTTTATAAAAAACATCAACTTCTCAAGAAAAGGGTAAACCTAATTTTACAGTCAATTCTATTGGTCAAGAATATAAATAATCCATGGAAAAATAACTAATTTTTTTCATGAAATGACGTCTAAAGGCTAGACGATTTAAAAGGAATTTTACTCAATAGAAATAAAGCACATGATTTGTTTACTCAATATGTACAAATATTTACTGGATTTACATAAAAACAAGATGTTTTTTCAGGGAGATTCAAAACCTTAAAGGATCACCCTATCTATTCCATTATAAATGATAATGGTAATAAGCTTACCTAAGCTATGGATGTCAGGTATTGT
>JAQQPU010007359.1:0-22154 GCA_029168905.1 Artemia sp. Kazakhstan ARC1039 | reverse complement strand
ACAATACCTGACATCCATAGCTTAGGTAAGCTTATTACCATTATCATGTACAAGAGTCAGGTTGGCCTCAGAGAATATATTCCATTATAAAAATTTTTAGCTAGTGTGGCCAAATTATTTAGTATTGATTCGGCTGCAAATATGTTAGGTACAATTATTCTGCATATTATGAAGTAAGAATTGTTCTCTAACTTCAAACTTTGCAAATACTTTGCCCCCACTCCCACCCCTAATGTGCAGATATATAGCCCAAATTATATATTTCCCATCTATTCTGTCACTTGTCTTTGTCTTGTCTCATGCTAAGTTGAAAGAAACGAACGAAGAAACCGGTTTTTTCTCGAGTTTTACAAAGCGTAGACTTGAGTGTTTGCCGTATAATATACAAGTAAATATTCTTAGCTTGTGTGGCCGAACTATTTAGAATTGATTGGACGGTCTAGCCATAATTTGTAGAGCTTGGATAAAGGATCCGAATAAAAAGTAGAAAAACTGACTCTTACTTTACGAGAAATCTTATATAAACCGTTTGACCTCTCTCGTTTTGTGTCGCAGAAAGGGATATTCACTTTTAATGAAACATACATTATTAGAAAGTGGGAATTTCGTTTTTTTGATTAAACGAAGCATAATTTTCTTTTTAAAGTTTAGGAAAGGGTAGTCCCTGAAACTATTTTAGCATACATGCTAGTACAACACTAAGAATCAGCTATAAGAAAATATAATTTGAGTAATGTAGAAGATTTGGGAGTTCCCTGTTGTGCCACCCGCTTTGATCAAAAATCTTATCGACACAGGGCATATCAGATTTCGTTATTTTTTCAATAAAATTTTAGTTAATCTCCGGATTCACAATAGCTCTTAACGGAGGCTAGTTCCCTAGGAGAATTCACTAATAAATAAAAGTTCAAATAGGGATAAAAACATTTTAATAGACAGTGATGAATTTCACAACTAATACTAGATATTTCAGTCGCATGTGCAGTGGCCGTCATCAGTAGTAATACTGACAATCACTGCACATGCGACCGAAATATCTAGTATTTTTGTGAAATTTTCACTGTCTATTAAAAGGATTTTTTCCCTATGTGAACTTTTATTTATCGTCATGGAAAGGCAGTGGGGTCTTCGAAATTATTGAATTCACTAATGGGCCTCTTTGAGACGGTTAGTCGACACTGAGGCTCTTAAAACCATTTTAAAGTATCGAAACCCCTAAATGTAAATACATTCTCAGACCACACTGGCTATACGTGACAAATGAAACTCAGAGAGGAAAGAAACTGACAAAATGATAAATAAAATCAAAAAGGGTGAAAAAACGAGGATTTTGTCAGCCAGTGGCGAACCTTGAAGAAGAAGAAATAAGCAAATATTTCGACAAGGACCTCCGCCAAGTCGTCCTCAGTGCTAAACAAAAAAGAAGAAAAAGGAAGAAAAAACAACAAAATATAAACTTTCGAAGTTTGCCTTACAAAGACAGAACAGACACTCTGTATTTTGTGTCAGAACAGGACTGTCTGTTCTGTCTTTGTAAGGCAAACTTCGAAAGGTTAGATTTTTTTTTTTTTTTTTTTTTTTTTTTTAGCACTGAGGACGACTTGACGGAGGTCCTTGTCGAAATATTTGCTTATTTCTTCTTCTTCATGGTTCGCCACTGGCTGACAAAATTCTCGTTTTTTTCACCCTCTTTGATTTTATTTTTCATTTTGTCAGTTTCTTTCCTCTCTGAGTTTTATTTGCCCTAAATGTAAATAAAAAAAAATTGGTGTTTGTACTCTTCGACACATGTTGATGTGTGACCAAGAGACACTTCACTAAGAAAAACCAATATTCATATATACAAACGATGACCATGGCATCTAGGATTTCAGGTGACATCTAGGATGTTAGGAAGACAAAAACAAAATCTGAAAACTAGACTTTGAATGCCGTTAAATGAGAGTCAAAGGCCAGAGTTATCGAACATAGCAAAATAGCTAAACTATTCAAGCTAGAAATATAGAATTTCTTCAGGGCAAGACATAGACAGACATAGACATATTTTATTAAACTTACTCTTTTTAGCGCTAAAAGCACTAATACCGAGGGTTTTTACAAATACGACAAAGTTAAATAACAAATACGACAACAAAAAGGAATAAAACCATATTACTTTTCATAGGATTTGTTGATCATGTCTGTAAAAAAGGGGACAAAGGAATGCTGGTAGTGAGTCGTACGGCATGTCACTGGGTTGAGCTTGTATTGTCTCCGGGCACGGGACGTAACGGGGGCTAGCGGGAGCAGGATCGTCCTGCTTTTGCTGCTACGGAGAAGGAAATTGCCGAACTGGCAAATAAGTCTCTGACGGCGGTTAAAAAGCGACTCGAGACAAAGAACCTTAAGCACATTGTCATAAGTAGTGAAGGCCTGAACCAGCATAATCTTACAAGCCCGTATTTGGATAGCTTCGATATCTTGACACATCCCAGCACTCAACTGTACACTAGGGCCCCACACTGGGCACGCATATTCAATGATGGGTAGGATATAAGTCTCAAAGGCAAGCTTCATGGAATTCACACTGAACCCGAACAGCTTCATGGTAATCAGTGACTGCAGCACTGCATACCCTTTTCGCACAAGGTCACTTACGTGGTTGTTGAACTTGCAGTCAACGGAGAAAATTACCCCCAGAATTTTCTCACTGCCAACTGTTTTAAACAAGTTAGGGGGCTCCTGAAAGTCCAATTTAAGTGGCTTGAAACGCGACACCTTGCACTTCTGCTCATTGAGGGTAAGGCTAGCTCGCTCGCATTCATTCTGAAAAACCATGGGTAGACTAGGATCAAAAAGGGGGATCGCTGATTGGTCTTCTAGTAGGTATTTGAGTAAGAACGACAGATCATCAACAAATTTATATCTGTTCTTGAGAGTACGCAGGATGAAGTTAATCACAGCGAGGAAAATAATTCCGGCTAGTTTAGTGCCCTGGGGGGCACCGCAAGTGATTGGGAGAAATTCAGAATCTGAATCGTCTTCGCTAAGAGCGAAAACGCACTGATCCCGAAGGGGGAAGAAAATCAGCGACTAGACGCAGCAAGTCACTTTTGGCACCCATTTCACTTAGGTTATTGAGAGCGATAATGTGTTTGATGAGTTCGAAGGTTGTTCGTTAATCAGCGAGGGCCAAGTCTACGGCGCTTTTCCCTTTCTCGAGCCACGATAGAATGTCGTCATACAGCCGCACTAAGTACACTGACGTGTTGGAGCCACTGAGGCATCCGTACTGGAAAGGGTCTATATTTGGTTCTATATCACTCATCAGCAGTCTTGCAACGAAGGTCTCTGTTACCTTGGTCATGCAGGGAGTCAGCGAGATAGGCCTTAAGTCATCGCATGATTTTGGCGGGGATTTCTTAGGGATCACATTTATGTAGGATTTTTTCCAGGGTTTGGGAAATTTGCCGAGTGTTATACAAAGGTTGATGATACTAGCGAGAGGGGTAGCAAGAAAGGGCGCAAATTCACGAAGGAGACGCACTGGGATTTCTCCAGGATATGAGGAGCTACGAGGTTTGAGCTTCAGTAGTTCTGTGCACACTTGATGAATATTGGAGACATGAGCATAATCATAAATAACTAATATCCCATCAAGAATAACCAGAGAACTCGACTTAAAATGACGGTAGACGAAGGCTGAAGGGCTGATTTGCGTATCGGAGCCAGATGACAGAGGCATGAAAATGGGCGAATCCTCTCATTAGAGAAAAACGGCTAGGCCCTTTAAACTAGAAACATACAATTTTTTTAAAGTGATCGCTGAAACCATGTGCATGGTTGTGAACTATACCAAAAAAAACCGTGGAAAAAGATTTTCCAGAAAACTCGAATTCGAGTGGACGTCATGATCTATAGTTAACATCGATACAAAAAAAGCTGGACGAAAAAAGGAAAAAAGGCGGTAAGATGCCTGTTTCTCAAGAGTCAAAGGCCCGAGCCCCATCTGAACGAACCAAGGACCTTTTGCAAGGGTGTAAGGTCGTGATTCCCAACGTGGGGCGCAGACCCCACCGGTGAGGTATGGCAATATTTTGGTGGGCCACGGGCAGGACGTGCACCCTTCGGCTAACTATACTTTAGAGTCTTAATTTTGAAAAAAAAAAACATTTTTCATGTGAATAACGCCACATCCAAATGCATTTAAAGAGCAAAAAAGATGCATAATAGCATTGCAATGATTTTATGCATTTTGTAAAACGTGTTAGAGTTCAGACAATATTTTAATTAGCATAAAATTTGAGCTTCCTTAAAAGACTGAGGTGAATACACCTCAAATTTTGAATAACAAAGATTAAATACAAAGGGGGGGGGGAGGTAAGGATTTTTAGAAATTCCTAGGTGGGGAAAGACTCAAAATTGGTTGGGAACCACTGGTCTAAGGCTTGAGCTACGACTCTAACGACCAAAGCAAACGGAGGCAGGTGGCAAAAAAATGACGAGGCTTTGGGTAGAAAGAGTCACTTATGTCGACTCCTTTATAATGAAACCGATGGTTAGAGCCTGATATCAAAGCCCAAAGCTACAAGAAAGTCAAAGTAAATATTAAATCTATTTTGTCTCTCAATGCATTTATTATCTCTGTGTTTAGAACTAATTTTCCTTTATTTAAGAGACGTTTTTACTGATGAAAACCCTCGATCATTTATTGGATTCTAACTATTTGTTTTATTTTGCGAAAACCACGTAAAGGCATTGGCGGGTCCAGGGGGGCGAGGGGGCGTGTCCCTCCCTAACATAGTCTAAAGTATTGTAATTTACTTAATTAAAGCAAGTTTGCGTTAATTAAACTTGCTCCTAACGCAAGTTTATCGGATCAAACTATTTTGCCCCACCCCCCTAAGAAAATCCTGGATTCGCCACTGCGTAAAGGTAAAGAAAAAAAGATACAGCATTAGACCCTTAAAAGTCCAAACCGGAGGTGCTAATTTCCGTTTCAAGACCCTTCAACCAGGAAGTGCAATGGGGTGCTGGGAGCCAGCCATCCTGGTTGGGGGAATACCAGGTAGGAGGTATTTGATTCCTTCTGTTTATTTTTTTTGTGGTTGATCACTAATTTTGAGTTCTTCCACAACAAAAAAATTTTATTGTTATTTATTGTTATACAGATCTGAATGCATGTATATACAGTTAAGTAGGATGTTTCATTATGTACGTTATGCTGAGCGCAATAGAATTCTGTAGTTTTGAGTGAAAAGTTCATAAAAACAACAAATGATAATGTCTATAATAATAATAATAAATAATGTTTAAAAATAAATCAGTCGTGACTTTCAAACATGCACCCTACCTTAGATGGCCCATCCCTTGAATTTGCAGTGGTCCTAAGCGTTATTTTTATTATTATCATTTTTTTCTAATGTGACCCTATTGTTTTTTTTTTTTTTGCCAGTAAACTCTTTTGGCCATGAATCTGAAGCCAAACAAAAAAAATGGTCGTCCCCGAATGGGGTGGGAGGAGGTCACAAGAAAGGGTTTAAAGAAATTGGAACTTCGTGGAAGGAGGTAATTAGTAAAACTTTGAATAGATTAGGGGACTGGAGGGTGCACAGCTGTGTTGGCTCAAGTGGCTTAGTACCAGAATGAGTTGTTGTTAGTATTGTTAGCAGTATGACACCTCTGAGCCATCCAAAATACAATACTCTATGTGAGAACAAGAAAAAAAAAATGGACAAGTATTAAACCTAAGTAGAAGAAATATCTTCCTAGTAGATATCTAAAATCTTTTTATCTATACCTCAAGGCAGACGCAATGAACATAATTCTCTTGTCAGTTGGGTCTTTAAGCTCCTCTTCTGACACACCTTTTACTCTTGAGTCAAGCCCCATGATGTGTTCATCACCCATTCTTAATGCTTTTTGGAGGGCTTCTTCAAATCGTCTACCAATAGCCATGACTTCTCCCACACTTTTCATCGAACTTCCAATCTGTAAATAATTATTATATTAAAACTTAAGAATATTAAATCAATTAAATAGTTATTGCGTTTTCATTTCGTTTAGCGTATGCTAAAAGTGTAAATGTATATAACGGAACGGTTTTATTGGCGAATAACAGCAATAACGATCCTTTATTTTTTGGCAACAAAGTGAATAAGTGGAATATTACTCAAGTACAATACTGTTATTATTGTTATCTTCTTACGCATTCAGAATAGCTATTACTTTGGAAGGAGAAAAGATAAGATCTCTTCCAAGTACATTGTTTCTGGATATTAATAAGGAGAGGAAGGCGTGGTCTCTTCTTATCGGCTAATAAACGACTTAAGACAGGGCACAATTGGTCTCCACGATTTGTTAATGATCTTTCTGAGGCGCAAAATGACCCCTAGCACATCAAATAAGACGGGGCTTTACTTAATGATCAATTAAATACTACTACTACTACTAACAACTCATCGCAGCACCAAGCCGCCTGAGGCCAACACAGCTACGCACGCTCCTCCTCCACCCCAGTCTATTCAAAGCCTCCCTTTTTACACCCGCCCACGAAGTTCCCATTTCCTTTAAATCTTTCTTTATGACGTCCTCCCACCCCAGACGGGGACGACCTGCTTTCCGTTTAGCCCTAGATGGTTGGCCGAAAAGAACAATCTTCGGCAATCTGTCATCCTTCATCCGCACAACATGCCCTAACCACCTCAACCTTTCTTTCATTATAGACCTAGAAAGCGGTATTGAACCACATTTTTCGTATAGCCTATTGTTTGAAATACGGTCAGTCAGCCGGGTACCCAGAACAATCCTTAAGCAATTTCTCTGGAAAACATCTAGCAAATCTTCATCCGCTTTTCGGAGCGTCCATGCTTCAGAGCCATATTTGACCACTGTCATCACTGTAGCTTCTAAGATTCTAATCTTGGTTTGCAGACTTATCTTCCTATTCTTCCAGACTTATTTTAACTGTGAAAAAACACCCTGAGCCTTGGCTATTCTATTTTTAACATCTTCACTGCTCCCACCATCTTTACTAATAATACTACCAAGGTAAGTGAAACTGCCCACCTGAACAATCTTTTCATTACCCAACATCACCTTTTCATCTTCATTTATTCCTAGCCTTAGTGACTTAGTCTTCCTAACATTAATTTTCAAACCAATACTAGCACCCTGAACTCGCAAAACCTCTAAAACTTCATTCATTTTGCTCACACTTTCATCTAGGATGCTTAAATCATCAGCATAATCCAAGTCCAGGAGACTTTTTCCTCCCCATTTGATTCCGTGGTCTCCCATTGCCTTTCCTGTGCTCCTTAAAACAAAGTCCATCAAAATAATCCATATAAAGGGGGATAGAACACAACCCTGCTTAACTCCTGATTTAATACAAAACCAGCTGCTAACCTCATTTCCTACCTTAACCGCAGCAGTGTTAGTCCCCTCCCCCTTAGCTAAAACAACCTTAAGTTTCACCTCATTTTAGTTTTAAATCACTTTTTACTTGCATACAAAAGTTTCAGTTTTTAAAGAAAAGTATGAGCTATGATACAACTCAAGAAAATAAATAAATACAGGCCTAAACTTTATTTTTTCTGAATTGGAAAGCTGTTCCAAGAACAATATGTGGGTTTTCTTCATCGCCAATGCGGTAATTTTGCGCATTTAATACACTATTTAAGTCAAGCGTCTTAGGCATTTAGGTCAAGAGACATAAAGCCTTTTTCCCACTGATGCGGGAACCTTTAACATTGATCTACGCAAGATCCGTACCACGCTTGCGACAACACTACGTATAGCTTACAGAACGAAATATGACTCTACATAAGAAGTCTATTCTTGCATTGAGTTAGCTTGTAGACATCAATATTGTTTTATTTGGATGATTTATAGTAAAAGTTTTTTGGGGGAAATAGAAAAATAGTGTTAGAGTAGTTTGGACTCTAAAAACTCCTTGATTACAACAATAAAAGCTGCACCAGTAGTAAATCAGGTTACTCAGTGACATTATCTACAAGGAACTCAGCAAAAGTATATCTGGTTATAACAATTCTAAAGTTGTTTTATAGTTTAGTTTCCAGTTTACTTTTAGCCACGAGTTTTCACATAATCAAGGAGTACTCTTTTTTTCTTTTTTAGCTGGGATATAAGGTCCACCAAACATGTGCTTCCATCTGTCCTTTTGTCCATCAACCAACAAAAGCTGGGTCACCTGTTTGTTTGACAAGTTGAAGAATTGAATTCTTAATTGACATAAATTTATATTTTATACGCACCCAATTCTACCTTTTTTATGTCTCATTGTGCCAAATTCCAGACCACATTTCCAATAACTAGTTACCGGAAAATACACTGCCATACACGAAAGATTATTAGATTACAGAACACCATTTTAATATAACAAAATTTCTTTGCTTTAATCTCATTTTAGTACGGTATTACGTTTCTAGTATGAAAGTTTCTCGCACAGATTTGGAAGACATTTAAGCAACACAAGCTCAACTCGATCACAACGCAGACAGAGCACATCACACGGACACGTAAACATGAAGGAGGTTCAACTACAACCTCTGATTCTGTGATTCATCACAGAAGACTACAATTAATGTGGCGTTCGCTCATTCATTAATGTTAGTAATTCAAAATGTCAAAGGGAATATTATACAGGGTTATACTGTCTGTAAGTTTTGTTTTTATCTCATACTTAACGTAGTGAGAACTTTTTTTAATGGTTGCTTTCCAATAAGCGTTTATTTTTTGTGACTGAATTGTATTCCTTTACGCCAAGGGCGGATCCAGGATTTTTTTAGGGGGGGGGGGGGGCCCAAAAAGGTTTACTCGAATAAGGAGAAATTTGATTTAACGCAAACTTGCGTCACTTAAGTCAATTTCACCCCCCTCGAGTCCCCGTGGGGGGGGGGGGGGGCATCCCCCTCGCCCCCTGGATCCGCCACTGCTTTACGCAGGGAGGTCATTCTTAAGCTTCTGCCAATTTTTGATCTTGTCTCTTTCTTTAGTTGGCAGTTACTTATCGATTATGAGTAATTAATTACTATCATTATGGCTAATCCATTATAATAATCGTTGTTAATTATTATTATTATTATAATAACTGATTATTTTTTCATCAAATTTATCTCGCTTGTGAGATCATTATTGATGGGGTGTTTGCTTAATTTAATAATTAGTAATTAATATCACTATAATTGTTTGTTCTAATCTATTGCCAATTTTCAAGCTAATTATTCGGTATTCGCTCCCGAACTAATTTGATCCAAAATCATCACTAAAATATCATATAAACCTCAAGTTTAAATTGGAAAGATTAAACTATATTAGAATTTGCAGAAAAATAAATTTTATAGTACTTAAAGCAATTGTTATGTTTTATTTAGCAGACCAAAGCGAATTGAAAAAAAAAATAAAATATTTTATATACATTACAACAGTTTGGTTTCAATTTCACGTTGATATCTATTTGGTGGAATTATCATCTTTCGAAACGTCTAGATGAAAGGGGGAAGGGGAGTACTTAAGTAGGAAGATGACATTTTTGGAATTTGAAGAAAAATAAATTGTACAGTACATAAAGCAATTGTTACATTTTTATTTTGCATATCGAAGGGAGAAGAAAAAAACATAAAGTATTTATACTTTATACATTACAAATTATAAAAATAGTATTTATATATTATAATATATAGTATATATTATAATATATATAGTATTTATACATTATAAAACATTTTCGTTTTTAATTGCGAGTTGACACCCATTCAGTGCATTTAGCATCTTTCAAAAATTCTAGACGAAAAGGGGGTAAGCGCCTAACATCCCCCCCTTCCCTACGTAAGTTCAAATGGACATAAGCTATAGAACAATTGAAATATTTTTTTTTAATTTAACCTTAAAAGTATGCAGGTCTAATTTGACTCTGATTGAGATCGATTAGACTGAGACTGAACTTAATTTTAACATATTATTCCATTAAATTAGTGATTAAATAAAAACATGAAATTAAATACCTTGGTTGAAACTTGAGAAAATTTCGAAAGGTCCCAGCGTGGAATTTTCACGACACAGTAATCCAGGCTTGGTTCAAAGCAGGCCGTCGTGACAGACGTTACTGAGTTCTTCAACAGAGGCAAGGGAAGACCAAGAGACAGTTTGGCAGCTATGTAGGCTAAAGGATAACCAGTAGCTTTGCTGGCGAGGGCAGATGATCTTGATAGACGAGCATTGACCTTAAAAAAGGATAATTAAATATCTTTAAAGCTAGAACGAAAGGGCACAACTGACAATTTTTTTTTATGAGTTGGAAAGAAAGCCAATTTTGTTTGCTAGTTCTACCCATAGTTGCAATACTGCCACTGGGGTACGAGAGATACATAACTAGGATACATATTTTTTCTTTAGAGATTTATGCTCAACGTGGAGGACTTGATATCAATTTGACCCCATAGCCATGCGACAATACTTCTTATAGCTGCTGAACAGACCGTAAATCCTTGCATCATTAATACTTTCCTTGATATGTACTTTTGCCTTCAAATCCGTCTGAAGATCCCTCTTTCGAAATCTAAGGAGGTGGTACTTTGAGATTATGGAGTCCCAGCCAGAAAAGGAGCCAATAAAAAACTCAGTTCCTCTACCTGTTCAGTTTAACTGTTATGCTGACGAGCCCCAAAACACTGCCCACATACCTGTATTTTAAACCGAAACAAGTTTATAAGTTGATGAAGGAGATTTCCCACACGGATCATTATCGCCCAGAAAATTCCCCCCTACACCCCCCCTCCCGAGGTACATTCTCACCCAAAAAATCTCCGCTCCCCACGGGAAAGTCTCCTCCAGAAAATTTTCGACAGGTCAAATATTTGTGTTGAGGGGTCTCTAATTTCACCAGCACGAAAACTCTTAACAGGACATTTGGGAGGGGGGGGGGGCGGGGGAGACTCATACCTAAAACCTTCACTAGAATGTATTCAATAATTTCTTAAAGTTTCTTGGCGACCGGATGAACAGTGTAGCAATGCACAGACATACATTCGATTTTATGTATTTAGATTTACTTTTCTTGTATATTTATTTTTGTATTGTTATTTTAATGACTCCTACTTGATGCTGAAGAAACAAGATTGGTAAAAATTCAGCATTGTAAATCAAAAGGCGCTATTTTACTCGAAATGAATGTTACAGGAGAAGAAAATAGCCAAGAATCATTTCAAGGTTTCCGGTAGCTAAAACCCCGACATTGGACAAGACGGCTGGTGACTGGGCGGGGACTGAATTTACCAGTAATAAACCCCTTTCACGCCTATTTGTCTCAAGGGTACCATGAGAGGGTTGTCAGCCCTATCTCCATTGTTATTTGAGAAACGGTTTCTTCTCTTTTATTTATTTTTTTTAAGGTTTGTCTTTTACATTGTCCGTGGACTTTTATCTACATTGTCCGTGGGCTTTTATCTACATTGTCCGTGGACTCTTATCTACATTGTCCGCGGACTTCTATCTACCTGTCCGTGGACTTTTATATACTTTGTTTCTCATTCTTCTTAAGTTGAAGACGTCTGAGTGGAGCTCTCGGTCAAAATATTGATTTTAATTTATTTTTTTTCACTGGCTTTAAATTACCTCGTTTTTTATTGTTTTGTTGCTGTTGTTGTTTTTTACTGTCCAATATGTTCTCGCTTCAGTACTTCTGTTGCATTTTGACGTGCTTAAGTAACAACGAATTTTTCCCTTAATACACCAAGAAGACCTCTTATTTTTTATATTGCTTACAAAATTTGGGCTAAATTTCTGCTTTGGAGAAACAGTATTACCCTCTTTTTCTACTAGGTTTCACGGCATCCGTATCTGAAGATTTGATACTAATCCTACCAATTATCTTCCTTCACTTTCAAATTTTTATTATAACTTCTCTTGAAGCAAGTAAAAGGAGGTTCTGATGGGTAGCCTCTGCTAGAAGGTAACTTACATGGCGACCGTACGTTGAAGAAAACTCCCTTTTAAGTACTGCAGGCGTTAAGTTTTCCGCTGTATGTCCTTCCTGGTAAGCATCAATATCACATGCGCATTTTACTGGCTTAACTCTGCTATGCACGAGTTTGACATCTTCTACTGCGGATGATAGTGTTTATGCTTGAAGTGGATTGGCATAGACGCAACGTCAAGACGTTCATGTGCTAGTTATGGGGATCGGTAACATATTCACCAGATGATACTGATGTGGCGGCTAGATTTTGGATTTACTAGAGAGGAATAAAATTAAATTAACTGCTTGTGGAGAATTCACTGCTGTATGCAGTCCTAAGGAGCATCAATATGGCAAGTGCGTCTCATCAGCTCCGTCAATATGAACGTTCAGAGCTACTCCTGTCGAGCTAATGTATATGCTTGTAAAGCACTGACATAGACCTCAATCCAGACGCTCGAGAAACGTGCACGTCCGACACTCTTGTTTTGATTGGAAGGATATTGATAACATATTTAGTAGATGACAATACTCTGATTGGTCGATTTGAGATACGCCGAAGAGGGGCAATACGGGTATTTGGGGTATCAGCAAAGAGAGGAAAAGCATATTCAATACCAGGCCTAATGCAAGATGTAAATTGGGGAAGGATGGACTGACTGACAAGTTTTTTGCGTTGGAGGATAACTCCTAGCTTCCAGAAGGAAGATAATCTCACTTTACTAGGGTGATGAACCTACCTGAGATCTGACAATAAGTTCACTCCTAGATGACTAAGAGTGACAACTCTCCTTGAAAGAGTTTTTGCAGCATCTTTTTTGAAATCTCTAGCACATTTTAAAGACTCCCATTATGACTTTGGCATCTTTATTTTTTCCTAATTTCTTCTTTCTAATTGTCCCCTAGATTTTTCTCCCCATTAAAAGAAAGATACAGCGGAATCAACGTGTTAGAGCGACTATGTTGAAAAAATATAAAACTGAAAATATACAGAAATCCATTTTGGAAAGGGAGACACTTACTTTCGCAACTTTTTCACTAATTCTTAAATTGGTAATTAGGGGAGTCAAAAGGTTATAATATATACGCAAATGGGCAATTCAAGGCAGCGAATTTTTAATTTGCTTTTTTCGAAACCACACAAGAAACAAATGAAATAAATAACAAACAAAAATTTATACAGGAAGAGACGTCGAAAAGGGGGGAGGGCAATTCCCATCCCTGGGCCTATACGAAAAGAATATATGTTTGCGAAAATCAGTTTCTAAAAGAAAACTACTTACCTCTATAATGTAGAATTCTTCGGATTCTGGGTTTAAAGCATACTGAATATTACATTCTCCAATGACACCTATATGGCGTATGACTTTAATAGCAGTTGTTCTCAGCATATTGTACTCCCTGTTGGACAAGGTTTGAGACGGTGCAACAACAATTGATTCACCGGTATGAATACCCAGAGGATCAACATTCTCCATATTGCAAACCTAGAAATAAAAAAAAAGCCTAACAAAAGATAAAAAAAAACATTTATCTTCAAGTACCCTAAAATTAAACCTATTTCTACCTCCTGCCATCCCATTTTTTTCTTTATTTGTAGAGCATTTGAGAAGAAACTATGCGGCAGTAATAATACAAAAAGTCATCCTCTATGAGTTATTAAATTTTAAAAATCTTTTCTTTTTTAACTGAAATTAAGGAGTAGCATTCAAAATTAAAACAAAGAGAAATCATTTGATGGGGGGAGGTGGGTTGCCCCCTCCTCAACCCCTCGCTCCTTACCTCTTTTCTTACTATTGATTCAAACTACGCCAAAAATAAAAGACTCGCTTTTGCTTAGATTAAACAATATTTATAGTACATAGCCAATACAACCTAAATATCAATCAACTCTCCCCTTCCCTCCCTCCCCCCCCCCCAAAAAAAAGGAACTGAAATAACTGTCCTTTCTTTACCACTTTATTGACATTTTGACAGACCTGAAAGATTGTTCTTTTAAAATGGCCTAATTTTGAAAAGCTATGGTCGGCCGGGGGGGGGGGGGTCTAGATGAAGGATTATTCTCCATTCAAGAGAGCGTTTTTTAGGACAGCAACAATCAGTAGTATGATAATAATAGGAAGTAAGAAAAAAATAATAACCAAATTTCTAAATAACATACATTTTGCAG
Source organism: Artemia sp. Kazakhstan ARC1039 (assembly GCA_029168905.1). Classification (NCBI taxonomy): domain Eukaryota; kingdom Metazoa; phylum Arthropoda; class Branchiopoda; order Anostraca; family Artemiidae; genus Artemia; species Artemia sp. Kazakhstan ARC1039. The sequence continues at coordinate 8,028 of JAQQPU010007359.1, read as the reverse complement.
TTGGTATTATTTAAAAGAAAACTATTTTATATCAAGAATGTCAAATTCTAATTCTAAAAACAATCATAAATAACTTGAATAGGAAGTTTAAATAATTGAAATTTCCGAAAATACTTTTAAAATTTTATTGTTCCTAACCTCACTTGCAACAGAAATAAGCTTTGGGTTATAATAGTTTCTGGGCTTTCTCAGCTTTGGGATCCATCCAGGGTCATCTTATGTTCAGTCAAACTTGTCTTTTGTGAAAAATTCATTTGGCAGGGTTCACGTTTATGTTTCTCCATTGTGGGTTTTCATACGGACGAGTCATACTCCATTTGCAAGAAATTTTCTCTTTGCATACTTCACATTCACATATTTTCTCACCATTGTCGGCTCTCATATGCATAGTTAAATTTGACTTCCAAGAAATGTTTCTTTTGCATGCTACACATTCATATTGGTTTCCACTATAGTGGCTTTTCGAATGCACAAACAAATTCCATTTGTAAGAATACTTCTTTTTGCATTCTTTACATTCATACGAGTTTTCACCAGTGTGGGCTCTCATATGCCTAGTCAAACTTGCCTTCCAAGAAAATTTCTTTTTGCATACTACACATTCATATTGGTTTTCACTATTGTGGGTTTTCATATGCCGAGTCAAGCTCCATTTGCGCGAAATTTTCTTTTTGCATATTTCACATTCATATAGTTGTTCACCATTGTGGGTTCTCTCGTGCATGGTCAAATTTACCTTTTGGGAAAACTTCTTTTGGCATAGTTCACATTCATGGGGCTTTTCTCCACTAAGGGTTCTTATATGCCGAGTCAAACTTGTCATTTGAGGAAACTTCTTCGTGCTTGCTTCGCTTCCGTAGGGTTTTTCCCCATTGTGGATCCTCATATGAGTAATCAAATTTGACTTTTGATCCAATTTCGTTTTGCATACTTCACATTCGTATAGTTTATTACCTGTGTGCTTTCTCATATCCCAAGTCAAGGATGTTTTGCAAGATAATATTTTTGTGCATATTTTGCATTTGTGGGGTCGTTGAATATCTTAAAATATGTAGTTTCTAAACAAACAGGATGCATGAAGAAAATTCCTCTCGCAAGTTTTAGTTGTGTCAAGATTTTTATTACTTTGCCACTCTAATGCCACTTCTTTTGCCACTCTAGGCTGGAAAGACTGAGTCTGATCAGCTTTGCTTGCGTTAACATAATCCACAGTAGTTGAAACTGAAACTAGTTGCTTTTGTGACTGATTTGAATCTGTCACTTTTTCTATAGGTTTTACGGGCGATTTTTTTTAATGGGAACGTTAGATCTTCGTTCGCAAGGGTGTGTTGCTTAATACGGAAGGATAATCCCTTATTTTGGGAATCATAAACATACATAGCGAATGCAATAAAGATAAAGAATATAATAAACTAATAAAGTAGCTGATAAGTAAGGTTGTATATATGTATACGATGGCGTCATTTATAGCGTCATAACTACGATGACTGTGGATACCGTCATTTATGTGCTGTTAATTTTTAATGACATACGTAATAAGCTAGGCTGTACGTTTACCTACTATGACGTCATTATGACGTACCTAAAACGACTGAGGATGCCTTCATTTATATTTTGTTACTAAACTCGTATATTACTAGGTTTGGGTTAAATAACGTTTTCAGCCAAAAAATATATTTTACCATCATTTTATAAATTGTTTCTACATACTGTATATGTTCTGTACTATATATATTCTGTATTGTATGTATATGCACTGTTTGTGTAGAGTTTCTATGTACTGCATTGTATATATACCAACAAAATTGTTCCAACATCGTTCTTTACTTAGGCAGCGCTATTGCGCTGCCTATGATATGTACATTCAAATGGTTAACTTATGTCTCTGTGTTCAGTTGACTAGAGGTTGTATATAAAAGCTGAAGTGTGGCACAAAATCCCAAATATAGAGTGTTTTGATGATATCATTAGCTTGACCTTATCTTGGTAATATGGGACCCAGCAGTATGCAGTATGCTGTAGCAGCATACTGCAGTGCCATCACAGGGACCTTAGCAGTCAATAAGCGTCGTTAACCCGATTACTTACTTACTTATATCTTAAGCAGCTCAGTAGTACTAGCTAATATTAGGTAAAAGACTTCTTCGCAAATTTTGCCGTCCAAAATAAAAATTCTCTATGCAAAATGTCTTTGCAAATATTAGTTGCTGTAGCATACAGAATTACATGTTAATCTACTAAATGGCATCTAAAATATAGAATTTTCATTTTTTTTTAATCAGGAGTTTATTTTGTTCCAAGCTTTCGACACCATTACTGAGGTACTTCTTCAAAAATCAAAATAGGACATAATGGTTAATCTATCTTACAGAAATAATAGAAAACATACATAGAAAATAGCAAAAAAACGAAGAAAATAGGTATTAAATTAAAACTTTAAGGGCGTATTGAGGGAGATGTTGAACTAAGAAAATAACATTATTTGTAAACTGTTGCTACTACCCCTAATACTTCTATGACTGAGTTTACAAGGACTGCTATGTCTACGTCTTCTACTACCACAACTACTACTACTGCTAATAATATAGTTATTGCTGCTACGACTACTACTGTCACGACATGCTAATTTACGATTACTACTTGTTTGAATGCTACAACAACGACTACTATAACTACTACTGGTACTACTATTACAGCTACTACTACTACTACCACCACTACTGAGACTATTATTAATAAGACTATTGCTACTGCTATTCCGACAGCCAGTACGACTGCAAATGGAACTACTACTCCGACGACAGTCTTTATAACGACTACTATTACTACGACTGCTAAGACTTACTATCGTTACGGCTACTATTACTACGACTTCTATAACTACCAATACTAACACGACGGCTCCTAGTACTACGATTACTACTACTACGATTACTACTGCTACGACTGCTTCGACTCAGACAAGTACAATTAATATTGTTGTTATAGCTATAACTGCTGCTACTACGATAAGGTGTCAATATATTAATATTTTCCCCATGTCGCTTCGTGGGGAATTTGAAAGATCTAGTGAGCTTTTCAAGCTTCAAAATTGATTGAAGGAGAACAAGCCCCCCACCCCCTCAAATGCTCTTTCTAGCCCCCCCCCCCCAAAAAAAAGACATTCCTTGACATTTTTAAATCAGTATTTTGTTCAAAATAGTAGAGAGATCCAACAAATATGGCTCCAAAAATAAAATGATTTCCCCCCTCACCGACAGCCCTGTTGGCAAGGGTTCTAAGAATTTTCTTTTAAAGATTTTGGGCCTTAACTTTAGGCTTTTTGATGCAGTATTTATCGTTACTACAGAGGGACTTGGATACAGATCCCATTTTCTGCTACAGCCACTCAAGGCTTTTAATTTATGCAAGTTGCCCACTGTTTAAACACAGGTTTTATTATTGGAAAAAGGGAGCATGGTTAATCCTGTGTGACCAAAGAATGCTGAGGAGAGATATGAAGCAAAGTAAAACTCACTGTTTTTATGTAAGTTGCCAAAAGGGGTATCAGCAACATCTCAGGAACTACTTTGGGCATTAAGATGAAACTTTCAAGGAATCTTGACGATTCTGAAGCGGATGTTGAACTAACCAAGGAACACTGTGTGCAAACTATTACCACTGAACAAATACTACAACTACGACTACTGCGCTTATGAACACTACTACTATGACAATTACCGCTGCAACTTCTAGGACTACTACTTCGACAACTATTACTACTATTGCTGCAATTACTACTACTAAGACTACTACTACTACTACTACTAGAACGAATACTTCTGCTATGACATCTACCAATATCACTAATACTATTACTACAATTCAGATTACTGCTGGGACTGGTACTAATGCGACTACTACTACTTAGACAACGACTTCTACTATGACTACTACTACTACAACTACTATTACTAATAAAATACTGCAACTACTAATACGACTAGTGCTACGAATGCTACTACCACTACTTCAACAACTATTAATATAACTACTACCACTACTGCTACTACTGCTACTTGTACTACTGCTACTACTAATACTAGCACTACTACTACTGTTTCTACTTCGACTATTATCGCTACAACTGCTACTACTGCAACTGCTACTGCTACGTTTACTAAAACTACTACTACTGTTACTAAGACTACTACTACTTCGACTGCTACCATTAAGACAGCTACTACTATGACTACTACTATAACTACAGAGAGTAATACTACTACTAACGCATTTCTACTATTCAACTTGTGTATTTTTACAACGACCACTACTATTACGACTTATGTCACAACGAATACTACTACGACTTTTATTGCTTTGCATGTAACTACTATTACTGCTACTACCGTGACTACTACTGCAACAACAACTACTTTTACCTTAGTTTTACTATTCTACTTGTTTGTTTTGGACTAATATTACTACAACTGCTACTACTGATCCAGCGCTTTGACTATTACTAATATAACTACTACTATTGAAATAAGTCATAAGAGTTTAAGCACACCAAACTTGTCAACATAGCGTAGATTTAATATTTAAGGAACGGAACAGGGTCTAAAGTTGAAATTTTCAGGTAAAGTTGTAGAGTTTAAAACTAAACCACAAGACATCATGTGTATCCAGATCATCAAAAAGCCGTCTCGCAGGGTCTTTTGATGGGAATGTTGAACTAAATCAAAAGACACTATGTGCATCATAGGTTGTCAAAAGGGCCTATCTCAGATATCTAAGAAGCGGGCAGGTTGAGCGGGCGGGCATCTATGATGTCTCGGGAATAGCTAAGGGCATTTAGTTGAAACTTTCAGGGCATGTTGAGGGGGATGTTGAACTAAACCAAATGACACTATGTGAATCCACATGATCAAAAGGACATATCTGCAATATCTCGGGAACGGCAGCTAAGGATAATAGGTTTAGTTTTCCAGGGTGTGTTTTGAGGAATTTTGAACCAAAAAGCAAAGTGCATACAAGGTTGTCAATAGTGTATCTGTGATGTCTCACAAAAGACTAATAGAATTACGTGAAATTTGAAGGGCATATTGAGGTGGATGGTTGATTAAAAATTGTCATGGGAGCAGTCAGGATGGCTTCAACCCTGAAGAAGTCCCAAGATTATGCAGATTTTCAATGTACTATTTTGAATATCAATTCACGTACCCGTCCATCCAAAGTTCCTTAGCACAATTACTATTCAGATTTGTTGCAACATTTTGTCAAATTTAAAACGAACAGAAACTACCGCAAACACAAGTGGGGTGAGGCCAACATTTTTATAACGTTAATTTTTTTTATAACGTTATTTTTTCAGTAAAGTGCAAATTATGTTCTGGTCTTGGGAAGGCATAACTTACATTCAATTTCCAATCGAATGATTCCTTTTTGAAGTTTCTACGACAACGCTTTCTACAAAATAAAAACAACCTTATATGCCCCAGGGCATAACTTACAGCCCTTGCCCTGAGGGCTGAGGGGGGGGAGTGTCATCCTCAAAAACATAATTTCCGGACTTTTTAACTACGTCGAACAAAATGGCTCATCTCAAAATTGCACTTTACTGAAACAAAATTTAATGTGGATTGACAGTTTAATATACTATGCTGATATATATTCATTAAAATTTTAATAATTTTTTATTTATTAAATTTAAAAAAGTTAAAACATTATTTTTTTTTTTTTGGCGGGGGGGGTCCTTTCGAAATGAGCTCCTTCCGAAGTTTATATGACAATTCCTTCTATATGAAGGGCCTTGGTTAGAAAAAAAAACAATAAACAACCCATTGCGCCCACATTGCTCTTTAATTAGGTAGCGCTATTAAGCTGCCTATGAAAGAGACTCAAAATCCCTGAGTATTTTTAGAAAAAAGTTTAACAGATGTGCGAAATCAACCATGATATTAAAGGTCACATTTTTTTTTTTTTTTACCAAAAATCCTTTTGACTTCTTGGTTTCTCTGCCTAAATTAGGCCAAGATTTTTTTTTGTAAAGTCTATTGTGCATATTTTCGAACTTAAAGACAATACAAAGTAATTTGGAAAATAGCACTTTTCTGGTGGAAGTAAAGAGCTAAGCTAAAACTTGAAAACGGAACAAAATTTATTGCTTTGCAGTTTATACAGCACGTATCTGCAAAACTGGTTCAGGTAGGCTGGCTCATACGTTATGGTATTTTATGAACTCAAATCTATTTTTTACGACTATTCCCTTTGTCGTTTCATTTACAAAAATACATGATAAAAGATGTTCCACACTGGCCGACGGGGATCCTGGATCGATGTGTCTGAATGCAACCATAAAAAAGCACACACACACAAGGCAGGAAACAACAAAGGGGGCCACCATACTCTGAAATCTCCACAGAAAAGTGTTCTTCTTTTTTTCAGGAGTATAATTTTATTTACACATAATTTACAAAAAACGAACGCCAAGGAACCTTTCGGTTCCTTAGGCCGAGTCCAAAATCCAACACATATCTCAATATAAATAAACAAAAACAAAACAATATCCCCCGCCGACGGGCTAACGAAACAACACAACAAAAAATTCCATTATGGCACTACTAAAAAAAAACAAAAAAAATCAAAAATATTGATAAATATTATTACAAAAATCCCTCAATTTTCCCTCGAAACTACTTCGGTCATGCTGACGCACAACCCCAATCGGTAAATGACTCCAGGAGCTCGGCAAAACATGCCGAGCAGAGAACTGTGATAAGATAAGATAAGATAAATTTTATTCTTCATTAAATACACATACAGTATTAAATTTTATTAATCCCTCAAAGGCTCATTGGCCTGTACAAAGAGGGAAGACATATGAATTACAAACACAGAGATAAAAAAACAAAAGAAAATTTAAAATGATCACCTACTCACATATGAAGGAGAAGAAAAGAAAATATAGATAAAATGGAAACTATAGAAAAAATTAGAATACATAAACTAAATTAATTAATTATATTAAATAGACTCAAAAAAAAAAATTATTACTATAAGCCTGTAATGGTGCGAAAGCAATAAAATTTAACCCGTCTTCCTGAATGCTACTCCTTAGTGAACTATACAAATTTCAGCAATAAATATTGATAGTCATACCTGAGGCCTGGGAGTCATAGCGCAGACAAGATCACCATAAAACAGAACTAAACATTCAGGGGACATCAACTCAACTCAAAAAAAAAAAAAAAAAAAAAAAAAAAAAAAAAAAAAAAAAAAAAAAATCCATACCAGTTATAAACATGCCATTAAAACATCCTGAGGTAAGGTTATTAATAATATCAAACATTAGCATAGATGGATAAAAAAGGAATATACCTGCTAGAGGAAGAATACTCAGTTTCAAATACACATTTCTCACTGAATCTCGCGGTCCATAATTTGCTAAAATCCTAATGGCAGAATTCTGCAAAGCTCTAAGGCGTTTCAGATGAGATTGAAAAGTTGAAGACCATACCGAACAACAATATAAAAGGTAACAATGGACAAGTGAAAAATACAAAAGTCTAAGGACAATTTTCGGATAAACGTGCTTCAATTTCCTAATAATTCCAACATTACAGGCAATTTTAGATGTTATACAATTTATATGATCTGAAAAACTAAGCGTCTCATCTATAATAATGCCTAAATACCTAGTCGAGTGTACTCAATTAATAAATGAATTTCCACACCTCAACTTATCTACCCAAGGATAATACTTTTTAGAACGAGCAAACAACACAAAATTACACTTCTTAAAATTTATTTTCAAATTTTAAATAAATTTTGAAAACAAAATATGTTGAAAACAAAAATATGTTATTCATGACTCACAGCATAAATGCAAAGAATTTTTTTTGAAATGCTATTTTTAAAGAAAAATGAACTTTAAATCTTGGGAACATTCGTACTAAACTGTGTTTATTTGGGAGATCATTTTATTATCTGATTATTTGAAAAAAACTACGTTTTCTAAAGAGTTAAAGAGGCTGAGTTACAAGGTCG
>JAQQPU010007358.1:21209-39144 GCA_029168905.1 Artemia sp. Kazakhstan ARC1039 | reverse complement strand
ATCTATTTATTCATTTATATTATTACTTGTCATTAGTGATAGTATAATAGATTGAAAAGGGACACGAAAAGGGACAAGAAAACCCACGTCTGAGACACTACAGTTATACATGGACATTGCAAAAAAAAGCTGGCAAGGTATAAAGTGGCCAAGCATGTTTTGAAACTAAGGGAATCCTAATAGTACATGGAATTGCATAAGAATATGCTCAAAAGTGTAATAGATTGAAAAGGGACACGAAAAGGGACAAGAAAACCCACGCCTGAGACACTACAGTCACACATGGACATTGCAAAAAAAAGCTGGCAAGGTATAAAGTGGCCAAGCATGTTAGACAACAGACAAAGCAACATCGTTCCACTGTACGCGCCTTGGCTTGCAAAAACAAGGGAAAAATTTTTAAAAGAAAACGTCTCCTTCAAGCGGACGGTAGCTTTTTTACACTTTTACTGCCAATAATTGCAGGACTTGTAAACAGTTTTCTCTAGAGACTGGCTAAACCCTATAAATTGACACCATTTGAACTTGTCCTCTCGCCCGTCGAACATTTTGAAGACAATCTAAGCAAATTCATAAATGATGAGAATAATGCCGATGAAAAAAACTGCTTTTACTTCAAGATGCATTGCGACGTGAGGACAAACATAGACCTTATCGTGAGAGTCCCGCCACTGTCACCGTCACAGATCACTCGAAACAGGAATCATCTCCTCAGGATTCTGCAGTGCAAACAAAGGAGAAGGAATTGAACTCAATTGTATCGAAAATTGGAAACCTATTGCCAGTGACCTATCGAGAACAGAGTAAAAGAGTAATATCATATCTCATGTTGGAAACTGATCATCAAGTTCAAGTCGATAGCACAGGGAAACGAATTATAATTCAGGGAAAAATTTATAATCTAGTTGATTTAATTTGTGATATGGTGACGAATCGTAAAAGACTTTTATCATTTGACAATAATCTATACACCTTTCTAAGTGTATCAAACTTTCCCAAAAGTCTTATTGGTAATAAGCAAATTCTAAAGAAACTAAGAGAATATAGTCCTCCAACAACGCCAACACCACCATTTAAAAAAGAAGAAGATTCAATATTTGAAAATACTCGCAGCAGCAGCAGCAGCAGCAGCAATGATTTTATAATACCTGTGGCTGCTAGTCAAAAGTGAAGACGGATTGATTCACCCTCCAGTGTGCAAAAGGGGAGTGGACATTACACTACGTGTTTGCGTTCAATATGGTTGAAGTTCTGAAACATGTCTATGAAAATATTGGTGAAGCGGGAAGTTTTAGTTCCCCCAAAACGCTTTCTAAAGTTGTCTCTGGCATCACATTAAAAAAAGCAATAGCGTATCTACAGAATGAACCGAGTTACACACTGCATCGGAATCGCAGGCTTCGTGGCAAACAATATCGACAAACTAAAGCCCTTTTCCCTCTGCATATAATGCAAACGGATCTTTTAACTTTAGATGCACTTCAACGAAGTCACAATGCACCCTACAAATATATTCTGGTGGCAATCAGTGTCTTTAGTCGCTATGCCTATGCCATCCCATTACGGTCAAAGAGAGGTGTTGAAGTTGCTCAGGCTTTAGAAAGTATTCTTGAACAGGATTGCTATAGAAAAATTCAGTCGGATCGCGGTAGCGAATTTGTTAATCCCCATGTTCAAAAGGTTCTATTGAAATATAATACAACACTTTATCATAGTCACAGCCCGATAAAGGGTGCATCGGCTGAACGACTGATAAGAACGATTCGTCTATTAATTTCAAGATATTGTACACTGAAAAATACATCTGCTTTTATCCATGATGTAGATAAAATGATGCGGATATACAACCATCGACCCCATCGATCTCTGTCCAACTCAAGCCCACGTGAAGTTCATTGCAGTGAAAATACATTTGATACTTTTCTAAAGCAATATTCCAATGGCGAAAAAGAAAAAAAAATGTAAAGAAGAAGAAATTCAATGTTGGTGATACTGTTCGAATTAATATAACCACCAATATTTTTGAAAAGGAGAATTATTTATGGGGCACTGAACTTTTTAAAGCGTCCAAAATCCTGGACACTGAACCCACAACATATCGACTGCGAGACACGAAAGATGATGAGATTCTCGGCGGTTTTTTGAATATGAACTGTAAAAAGTTAGAAACACTAATGAAATTTATCAAATTGAAAAGATATTAAAGAGTCGTACTCGTAGGGGCCAGAGACAGTTGCTTGTTTGCTGGCTAGGACACAACTCTGATTTTGATTCTTGGGTCAGTGCTGAAGATATTAACAATGCCTGATGATTTCTATGTGACTTTCATGTCCAATGTTTCTGATCCTCTCTACAATGACTTGAATAGAACAAGTGATTTCTGGACGAAACTCTCCCCCACCATCAAATTTGATGGAAAGTATGAAGTGGCTCTTGTCGACTGTATTCTCAAAAATACCTATGACATCCTGAGAAAAGATCGTAAATATGAAATAAAAGTTAGACCCTATGATTGGCCGCCACCACCCTCAGGTGAACAAATTCAAAAGAACAAATTCAAGAACAAATTCAAAAGATCAATTGGATGGATTATCCATATATTGAATTACCCTACGAGGAACTCACATGTATGAATGATTTATGTCGTTCTATTAATAAAAGAATTTCCACTCGTAAAAAAGGAGCTTTTCATTTCAACTATTCAAAAGAAGGAGGGCAAGACTTACATTAGTTCACCTATTGCCAATGAAAAGGTTATTCTCAATGATAATCTAAAGGTTGTTCTTGGCTTTAAGCTCAATATAATCAACGGTAAAAGTGCCGGAAACACTAATTTCATTTTTGCTGACTACCCGCCTGCCTTCTCCACGGACACATGTATATTTCTCTATGCTTGATTTGTGGAAATATCCCGGGTTTGTAATTAAAATGTTCCCCTCCTACGAGTTCTTGAACGAAAAACCAATCAAGAACATATTCACCACTACAATATAAAGCATCTTCAGTATATTCCCGTAAACACTTCCTATTTGGAACTCTGTCAGTTAACACTATGAACTGAATTAGGTGATCCCATAGCAATTTCAAAAGGTTTGGCTGTTATTACATGCCATTTTCGTCCCATCGTTCAACAAGATGTCTAATAGAAAAGTGGTATTCATTTGTCCTGATATTGACTGCTATGTTAATACTCTTGGCCCAAGACAACAGGGCAATGGAATGGACTATTACAAAGGGCGTACTACAATGTCTGGCTATGGTCTTGGCAGTTGGTTTGCTAAGTTGTTTCGCTCTTCACTACCTCTGGCTAGAAAATATCTTGTACCAGCTTCGACAGATTTTGCATCCTCTACACTATACGATTGGGGCTCTGGCCAGGGTTTTAAAAAAAGTGCTACGGAAAATCTTAGGTCCAGTGCGCAAACCCTTGGCGAGAGATTAAAACAAAATGGTAAAGGTTTAAAAAGGGCGAGAAACAATGCATCACTCATCAGTCTCTACTCAGGTCGGAAACGAAAGACATCACCCCTGTCAAAGAAAAGAAGGAAAAAGCCGACACGTACTGTAAACAGTAGAAGAAGAAGCCCCAGGAAGAGAATCGTTAGATCGAAACTAGATTTCTTTTCCTAAGATGTCCTACCTACCGCATAAGGATTCTCAACCTTCAATCACAGCCTCATTGAATCTATTCAATGCTGAAAATGTTGATGGGAGTGTCAAGCATGGATACTATGAACGATTTTATCTTTAACAACCCCTCTCCGATAATATCCACTTTCAAAATTATTCCAATGAAGACTACTTTATGGACCTGTCTTCGACATATATAGATTTACAAATGAAAGTCCGGAAATCCAATAATACAATGCGAATTCGGGCCGATGGAATATCCTATGAAAATTGTATATTACATAATTTATTTCGTCAAATCAGTGTCTACATCAATGGCACGCTGGTGAGCACAAGCAACAATCTCTCAAATTATACAAGCTATATGCAATTCAAGCTGATGACACCCAAGTAATACAAGGAATTGCGAGGCACCTGCAATGGATATGAATATATTACTAATGCTGATAGTACCGATGCACTTAAAAATGCTACAACTAGTGAATTACATCTAGTTGGAAAAATATATCATGAAATATTTAATATATCCAATGGCTACCACCCAATGTTAAAGTGGATATAAAACTGACGCTTGCACCATCCAATTTCATATTGAGAAAAGAACTTGCTACCAATCCTGATGTAAGTCTCTCCCTCACCTCGGCAATACTTGTTCCTCATACTTGTTCCTCGGCATGTACGCAAACAACAAGTCATGAGTTCTGTTGCTTTGGCAGTGGAAAAACTGAAAGTCAGAGGAAATAATATTAAACTACTTGTTCCTCATACAATCAACAATCAACGTCATATTACCATGGGGTCACGCACCTTCACCGACTCATCCTTTATCAATGGCTAAATTCCGTCAAAACTCGCTTTGGCATTTGTAAAAAGCGCTAGTGCAATAGAATCGTGGACTGGATGTCCACATACATTTGAACTGTTTGGACTTTCATCTCTTTTGTGCAAAGTAAACGGCATCCCACTCTACAATCTATCTTTTGATAAATCCTATAGAACATTGCATGAGTTGACCATGCAAACCCTAGATCATGATTCGCAACTATTTGAAAATGGTATAACCAAAGAAATGTTGTCTAAAACACATGGTATCATTGTGTTGGATTTGTCTGGCACGCAGGATATGAGTATAGTATGTACGGGGAGTGTGCGCTTAGAGTGTACGTTTGCCATTGGCTGAGAGTATTGCACTAATCTCACTAAATCAATATGAAACCTATTGGGAATTCACTCCCGAAGGCAGTGTTCTACTAGACTTGGCACCATGAACACCAGTCAAATAATCAATGTATTTAATATGGATCCCTACATGTCCCAGTACAAATCCTATTGTCTGCCCTCGGACTTTCTTGGAAAAATTCAAAGTGCAAACAATGCCTTGATTATTGTTAATAGCAGTCCGTCGACTGTGCTGACGGGTCATTGGCTGTGCATCTTTCAAACAATGAAGACGATTGAATTTTTTGATCCTCTTGGTCTACCCTATACATTCTACACACCCCACATCAGCAACTATATTGGGAGCAGTGGGAAAACTATTATTCAAAATCGGAGGAGAGTGCAGGATCTGACGACTAAAAGCTGTGGCTTCCATGCACTACTATATTTTGTGTTCCGATGTCGCGGTTATACTTAAAAGCAGTTTCTCCACATTTATGGTGACAATCCACGTCTGAACGACTTTCTAGTGGAAAATATCCTCTCAGACCTGTACAGTATAAATTTCAGTGCCCTAAGAGTAAAGTGCTTAAAAAATGTTTGTGAATTTGTTTATTAATAAAATGCATATATATACAACAATGTCTTTAAATCTTCACTTTAGATTTCTTCTTCGGTGTATAGGCAACTGTCGTGAACCACTAATGCTGGTAAATCATTTGGATTCACTGTATATTGATCTTGATTGACTGCAAAGTCAGGGTCACATTTGCTACAGTATAATGTAACTTCACTCTGGTCATATCTCTTTGTATAGTCAATGATACTATTTGCATTCATATTATGAAATTCACGAGTTTCAATCTGTCTATTTGAAGCAATATCACATACAGTGTTTTCAAATGGTGAATCACATTCGGTTACTGCCAAATAAAAATCACTTGGTTTATAGTCATAATAGGTAGTGTCGTCACAACGATGACGTAGAAACCAAATTGTCTTGTTACCCCAACAGTTGAATCGTAGACCATATTCTTCCTCTCAGAATAATTTAAATCCACGACGATACCAATCTCATAGAAATAACCTAAAATCACGTTTGGTATTCTTTCCAGTCATAGCGGGGTAAGTATTCTCCCACTGATCACATTTGTCATAGTGACAATTGGAGCACAGATGTCCTCTAGGGTGAGAGTCAAAAAATTCCTCAAGACATGAATAACATCCTTTAATTTGTACTGCATAGCCTCTATGTAATTTACAAGGATTATATAATTTGCACTTTTCACTATAGTGATCAATAATTGTACAATTCTCACATTGAGTCCAACTGCCAAGAGTGTACATGCATAGTGGACATGTATAGAACATTTTTGGTTTCCGATGTCAACTCTCTCACAGCTAAAACGAAACTGATCGTCCCTGCTGACAGATAAATTCAGAGGGAGGAATGGGGGAGGAGTAAATCTGTGACGTCCCCTCTTTCGAAGGCGGAGCCATCTACATTGAATCTATGGCAATGTTTTCAAAAGTATATCAACGATATTATTCTGCTTTGTTCCAATTAATATATCAATAAATTGAGTATAAGCATTTGAGTCACATTGACAAAGCTTCATACAATAGTCCAATGGGGGAGAATCAGTTTTCATTATATTGTCAAGTGTTCCCCGAGAAAATATCCTGCGTTGAAGAGATAACTCGAGAAAATCGTCATCCAAAATCAAATGTTTTTCCATAAACACTAGATTCGATCTAATTCTCTCTTTCTCAAATTTATTCCATTTTCATTCCTTTCGCTCTGACTGCTGACTCTAGACTGACCATGATTCGTTAGCCTAACATTCTAACAACAAAAAGAAAGGGACCATTTTCGATTTCGAAACAATTTTATTGAATAATTACAACAATAATACTAAGCATGTACAATTAGCGATAGAGTTTATTGTCTTTGATATGTTTCACTAATGTACTTAAAGCACATTGAAGTCTATTCACATGTGCTATATCAACTTTTGCAGCGAAACATAATTGATCCTCCATTTTAAATTTGCTCAAGGATGTCACATATCTTGCATATACTTCATCCCATTCCAGACAAAGTCGTGATCCTCTCATGATTTCCACCGTAATGTTTGGTGCTCTTGTATTATTGCTACCAACTCCACTATCAACTTCTAATAGGGTAAACATTCCACTCATCATCAGCACAAATATATCCAAATGAGTAAAGTCAAACTGTTCTCGCTCCTTTGAATTCTATTCACAGACTAATAAAAACTATAGCAAAAGTCCTTTCCTTATATTCTCTGCAATCCTCTCCCGCTAATATGTAACCAGCCCTCTGATTGGCTTAGAAGGAGACACGTGATCCTGTTTCCCGTTATCGCATCAACACATTCTCCCCACAAATTACGCAATCAATTTCTCGGAAATCCACTTCCCCTAGGAAGTCTATGCCCATATATGGAGTCCCGTTCAGAGTTAGACTAAATTGTAGATGGCAGCACGTTGTTCGTTCAGTATTCTATGCGCATATATGGTGCCCCGTCACGGGTTATAGATCAATACATTTCCCCCACCGTTAATGCGCATGTGCAAACTTCACTCCGGAGTCAATACACTTGAAAACAACAAATAAATCGACCTTAAAAAAAGGGGTCATTGACCCGTTCTTGGATCGATAATCCTTGAATAAATTATGTTCGTACAGCGTTAGACTAAATTGTAGATGGCAGCACGGTGTTCGTTCAGTATCAATTGGGTCATTCCTACTAGTTATTGGTTCTCATTGGTTTATACAAAGCAAATTTTAGTTTTACTTCAAGGAACTCGCAAAGCCAAAGTTTGTTATAATAATGTTCCAAAGTTTTTTTTCGGGCTAATAAGAAAATTAAAAAGTTTACGAAACTTTCCTCATACACATTTTATACTAGATTCTGAATTGTAATCACATTTAATTTAGCACCCGTATAAAACATAAAAAAGGTAAACGGTTTCACAAAACAATAGGGTAAGCAAAGCCCGATAGGGCAAGCAAACGATAGGGCAAGCAAAACCGATAGGGCAAGCAAGCGATAAGACAAGCGAAAGGAAAATAATATGTTTCTATAAAAACAAAATCTGTCTTTTTTTAACCGTCTCTTTGAATAAAAACAAAAATCAGTTAAAGCAAGAAATGGCAAAATTTCAAAGTAATTTCAGAACCAAAGACTATGCTATACGCCTATAAAAATGTCACATTTAGCATTCAAAGCAGAAAAAAAGAACAAATAACAGTTATTTGGAATAAACAACTTTCACAAAGCCTTTTTCCTTCATTATTTCAGGTTTTTCCTAATTCTCTATTATGTTTATTTTATCATGCAATAAAAATGATCAAATGGATTGCTGCCCTTTTAGTTTGTCATCTCGCTAGCTTTTGAGTTTTTTTTGTTCCTTTTGCTATGTTACAGAAAAAAGAAACTTACCTAAATGCCGTGTTTGATGGTAAATTCGTTTTGCAGCAATAACCTTTAACTTGCATGTTTGGTAATCGATAGCAATTGTCGATTGAGAGTAGAGCTCTATCCATTACCTGAAAGCCAAACACAGAAACTTAATTTCAAAATATCAAGGTAGAGTTAATTTGTTTCGAAACAATCTTAAAGAGAACAAAGAAATTTTAAAGGGGTTACCTCTCGTTTTGATCGAATGAGAGGAAAGCAAATCTGACAATAATTGGAATAAAAAATAAGAACAAGGTTATAGAATAAAATTTCCAAACTCATGAAATCCTATTTAGTCGACCAACTATATATGCATGACCTGTATACAAATGATTTTTGACTGTGGTAGAAATTTTACGAAACATTTTTGGATCCATTGATAAGAATATAAGACCTCAAAATATTGTTGCTGAAGAAAAAAATGAAAGGAGAAAGAAATGACAGATTTAGCTAAAAATTAACTAAAAATCTGGAATTAACTACAAATTGACTAATCTCTTTTGCTTTAATTCGTTTACTTGATGCATCTCTTGAATAAAAAGAATAATTAAGCATTTTTGCTTTAATTACTTTGATTTTTTCCTAATTTTCTAGGATACTTATTGTACAAGCGCATTAAAAAGGGAAAAATTAAGTTTTATGCTCATTATGTAACGTGATCATATGATATTATTTGCCATGTTTTAGCTGTTATATCGTTGTGTTCGTATTCGATAATAAAGTTGTTGCAAAGCAACAACTTGTAACTTAAATTTTTGGTAATCGATATGCAATATTGATAGAGAAAAAAACTCTTTCAATCATCTTGAAGAAAAAAATAGAAATTTTCAGAGGATTTAGATTATTCAGAAAATTCAGGGAACATCTAAATCATTCAGAGCATAACTGTTACATTGCCGTCTTAGTATTCAATTAATTTAAGAAACAAAGTTTTTCCGAGGGAAGTAAAGAGCAAAGTTGAAACTTGAAACGGACAAAAATTATTACTTCACAGCCTATTTAATATATATTAATATAATTATTACAAATAAACGCACTAATTATGTTTCCCTATGCTTTTATGATTATACAAAACAAGCGCTGTACTGAAAACACAAAAGTTAGGTATAAAAAACAGGATTATTGATTTAAGAGTCAAAAGTGAGTGTGTAGCCTGACAACACTAAACAAATTTATAAAACTTATTTCTTAAATTGTAAGAAATATGCTTTAGTATCACTTGAAATGAAGATCAAATAAGACATAATATGAACTCTGGAAATCCGATTATTTCTCTCTATACAAAAGTGACTTTCAAGCTATGATACAAATTCTAAGGCTAGTCTATAGTCCTGATACTATCAAGACGGCCTTACTTCGAAGTTGTGTAGAAACCAATCATGACATGTCCTTTTAAGAACCAAAACGAGAGCAAGTCATTGAACTGAGCCATTGTGCCGAAGTGACACCATATTAAACGTAAAAAAATAGACAATCCTAAAATGAATTGTTGCTTTATCTTAAAAGGGATTGATCCTAAAAGGGATTGATAATATTTGGATTCTATAAAAAGTTTCTTTAATTGGTTAGCTTTTGCTCTATCAAAACTCCTCAAAGCGCTAGTTTTGTATAATCATAAAAGCATAGGGAAACATAATTAGGGCGTTTATTTGTACTAGTTATATTAATATATATTAAATAGGCTGTGAAGTAATACTTTTTGTCCGTTTTAAGTTTCAACTTCGCTCTTTACATCCCTCGGAAAAACCCTTGTTTTTTAAATTAATCTTTGTTCGTTTGACTTGACTTGATAGCAAATTCTCACTAAGTGCACTTTCGGTTGTTTCCCCAACTTTTTTAAATGAAACAAGTGCCTTTTCCAATGAAATGACCACAAAAAGGGGATTTCAAAACTTAGGCAAGAGCAAAAACTAAGGGGGCAAGGACGTCCCTTTCCCTCAATTACCGCCGTTAGAACTAGTACACAGGCTTCATCACAGAGTGAGGTTTGAAGGTTCAACTCAAAACTGTTGATCAATCAAGCTTAATTTTTGGTAGATGTTTAGTTGAAAACTTTTTAGTTTTAGTTAATTTGTTTTCACAATAATCTTTTACTTTTAATATGACTAGTTGATTTATGAAACTTATTAGGAGGGTCTGGAGGGGGAGTGTATGTGAGGGGATCTTGTAAACCTCCACCTATGGGCTTTGAACCATAACTATTGTCATGCTACCGTTTTATGCTTCCAAACTCTTCCACTAAAGAAGTGGTACCAAAAGTGCCGTTTTTAGTGCTATATGGCACTTTTGGATGGTAAAATTGATAAAAAGCATGTAGATATGAG
Organism: Artemia sp. Kazakhstan ARC1039; assembly: GCA_029168905.1. NCBI lineage: Eukaryota > Metazoa > Arthropoda > Branchiopoda > Anostraca > Artemiidae > Artemia > Artemia sp. Kazakhstan ARC1039. Next base: position 28,544 of record JAQQPU010007358.1, on the reverse strand, counting down.
TAATAGGTTTAAAATCTGCCTTCCTGGGATATTCCTTATAAAATGAGTGCATTACGCTTACAAAAATCGTGGATTATCTGAAAAGTAATCATAAGAAGGGACAAACCATGATTGAAAAAAAAATCCAAGCTGGAATCGATCGCATGATAATCTAATTTGAAGTCTAGCGCTGTACTGACAGAACCACGCCTCTAATAGTGTAATTTAATATATGGGTGTTTGTAGGATATTAATTGTGTAGCTTATTAAGGGGGACTGGAGGAGGAAGTTGCAGGAGGTGTTCTTGCAAACCTCCAGTTAAGGGTTTTGGCCCATAATTATTACAATGATACCGTTTTATGCTTCCAAGATTTTCCACTTAAGAAGTGGCACAAAAAACGTTGTTTTCAGTGCTATATCTCACTTATGAATGGTAGAATCGATAAAAAGCACGTAGATATGAGCAAAAGTTTTCAGATGAGCCACTAAACATCACTCTAAAAAGTTCTAGTAGCACACTCGCCCAAGCTTTTCCGCTTGAGACATGGCACGAAAAGTGCCGATTTTAGTGCTATTTGAAACTTGCAGATAGTGGAATTTATAGGAAGAACGTAAATATGAGCAATAGTTTTCATATGAGCTATGAAAAATATATCTAAGATGTTCTGGTATCCCACTAGCCTCACCCCTTGTATAAACCACGTACATATAACAAATAGCTTTTGAATGAGCTCTTAAGCATATCTCTATGATGTTTTAGTAACCCGCTAAGCCTTGAATCATAGGCAGCGCGCTACCGCTGCCTAAGTAAAGAACGACATGGGCACAATGTGTTTTTTTTTCACCATACCCGGGCACTTAGTATCGAAGGAGTTGTCGAAGGAGTATCGAAGGATTTTGTTCAGCATAATTGATTTCCAGATAGAAAATATGTTTTTGAGGGGGACGCTCCAACACAACCCTCAAGGCAAGGGTTTTAAGTTATGCCCTGGGGGCATATAAGGTTTTTATAGAAGGCGTTGTCGTAGAAACTTCAAAACAGGCTCATTTGATTGGAAATTCAAAGGGGTAGTAGGCTACTCTTTTTAGTAGTCGAAAGTGATTGGAGGGCAACTAGCCCTCCCCCAAGCCCATCATTCCCCTAAAAACATCCAATTGAAATTTTGAGATAGCTATTTTGTTCAGCGTAGTTGCTTTCAAGATAGAAAATATGTTTTTGAGGAGGATACTCCTCCACAATCCTCAGGGCAAGGGCTATAAGTTATGCCCTGAGGGCATATGAGGTTTTTATTAAAGTCTTTGTCGTAGAAACTTGAAAAAGGGCTCATTAGATTTGAAATTCAAAGGCCTATTGCCCTTTTTAATAGTCGAAAGTGAATTGAGGGCAACTAGCCCCCCTCTCACGCCCACCTTTTCCCCAAACACATTCAATCCAAATTTTTAGATAGCCATTTTATTCAACGTAGTTGAAATTTTTGGAAATTAGGTCTTTAAGGATTACAACTCCTCCCCCTCCCCCCAACCCTCAGGGCAAGGGTTGTAAGTTACGGCACGGGGGCATATAAAGTTTTTATTGAAAGCTTTGTCGTAGAAACTTCAAAAGGGCTCATTCAATTGGAAATTGAAAGGGCTAGGGCCTTTTTTAATAGTTGAAAGTAATTGGATAGCGACTAACACCGCTCTTACGCCCACCATTTTCCCAAACACATCGAATTAAAATTTTGAGATATCCATTTTGTTCAACGTAGTTGAAAGTTCTGGAAATTAGGCCTTTTAGAATGATAACCACCTCAGAGCCGCAGTGCAAGGGTTGTAAGTTATGGCCTGGGGCATATGAAGTTTTTATTGAAAGCACTGTCGTAGAAACTTCTAAGAGCTCATTCAATTAAAAATTGAAAGGGCTAGTGCCTTTTTTAATAGTTGAAAGTGATTGGATAGCGACTAACGCCCCTCTCACGTCCACCATTTTCCAAAACACATCCAATCAAAATTTTGAGATATCCATTTTGTTCAACGTAGTTGAACGTTCTGGAAATTAGGTTTTTTAGCATGATAACCCCCCTCAGAGCCTTCAGTGCAAGGGTTGTAAGTTATGCCCTGGGGGCATATAAGGTTTATATAGAAAGTTATTGCATAGATCATAGGCAGCGCGGTCGCGCTGCCTAAGTAAAGAACAGGAACCCTCAAGAACAAGACAAGAAACGGGGACTAAGTAAAGAGGAGGATAATCCCCCACAACCCTCAGGGCAAGGGTTTTAAGTTATGCCCTGGGGGCATATACTGTTTTTATAGAAGGCGTTGTCGTAGAAACTTCAAAACAGGCTCATTCGATTGGAAATTCAAAGGGCTTGTACCTTTTTTAATAGTCAAAAGTGATTGGAGGGCAACTAGCCCCCCTCACGCCCATTAATCCCCCAAACACATCCAATCAAAATTTTGAGATAGCCATTTTTTCAGCGTATTTGATTTCCAGATAGAAAATATGTTTTTGAGGAGGACACTTCCCCACTACCCTCAGGGCAAGGGTTTTAAGTTATGCCCTGGGGGGCATATAAGATTTTTAAAGATGGCGTTATCGTAGAAACTTCAAAAAAGGCTCATTCGATTGGAAATTCAATGGGCTAGTGCATTTTGAATAGTCGAAAGTGATTGGAGGGCAACGGCGCAAATCCCCTATGCCTTCCCAAGGCCAGAACAAAATTTGCACTTTACTGAAAAATTCAAATGAATGTGCATTATCAGTTTAATATACATAAACTGATATTTAGTAATCAAAATGTTTATATTATTTGATTTATTAAAGTTATAAAAGTAAAAACATATATATTTTTTCAGTAAAGTGCTAATTTTGTTCTGGCCTTGGGAAGGCATAGGGGGTTTGTGCCCATTTTATATTAATTTCTGCTCGTTTTGAGTTTGACTCGGTTAACTATTGTAATTTTTATTCGTTTTGAGTTTCTTTTATTTATCGATGCTGTTTTGTGGTAGTTTCACGCTTGGTAGATTATTTGATTTTACTTTTCTTAATTTTTTGTTTAATGGAGTTCTTTACTTTTCTTTGAAAAACTTATTTTGTGGAAAAAGTTTTTAAATTAATAAAGAAGAAAAAACGACCGTTTTAACATTTTAACTTTTAGTTACTATGCACTGTGGTTCACTCTTTACTATGTTGCAGCTATTGCTTCAACCATGACAAAGAGCTCATTGCAAATTCTCCTCAGAAGCTAGTTAACATTAAAATATGTGAAAGCTAATAGATGGTAGAATTTTAAAAACCTTGTAAATATAAGCAAAAGCTAATAATTGGGCCATTAAACATCTATCTAGAAACGGTGTGGTAGCCTGCTAATATTTCAGTAGCTTATTGATGACCAGAGGATTTATGAAACTTGCTAAGGGGGCTGGGAGGGGAATGTATGGGAGGGGTACTTGTGAACCTCCAGTTAAGGGTTCTGGAACATAACTATTACAATGATACCTGTTTTGTACTTCAGAGCTTTAAAACTTATGGTGCCACCGAAGTAGCGCCATAACTTTTATTTTAGTGCTATATTGCACTTAAGAATGTAAAAACAAACACGTGTATAAGAGCAATAGCTTTCAAATGAGTCATTTATAATCACTTTTATAAGTTCTGCTAGCCCAATAGCCCCACTCTGTAAAACAAATTGTTTGAGATTCAACAAAAATTGTTTGTAATGTTTACCAACCACAAAATTGGAATTCCGACAGCTGAAATTGAAACATGTCGACCATTTTGGAGTTCCATGGTCATTATGGAATTTCCAATTTGTTGAGAGACAAAACTGTTGAATTCCCATACCCGGATTGAATTTTCAGCTTGTTGACAAAACAACATGTTGTATTTTAAGATCCTTATTGGATTGCCATCTTGTTTGCTCGATTTCCCGTTCTCTGATTGGATTTCCATCACTAGCGTTGTTCAATTTCCTAGGTCTACAGTCAAATATCTAGTTCTCAGGATTCTGTTTCCCTTTCTTCTTTCTGAAGCATCAATAAATATAAAAAAAATTATCTCATTTATTTTACAAGAACAGAAAATTACAACAAAAAATTTCTCTCAGACAATATGACACCTCTTAACGGCTGCATTTTTTCATGGTGGAGATCAGTAAATCAATGGCGTAGTAGCAGGAAAATAGAAGACACTTGAGTAAGAAATATCTTCCAATCAGGAAAACAGTGACACACGACCTGAAATGAAGATGAAATCAAATCGAGGCACAAATAAAAGAAAGACTACCCCCCTTTTTTCTACCTCCAGAGCTGAACGGTTGCATTAATAATGCCACGAATTCTGTCTTTTCTGAATACCTTTGACTTACTTGTCAGATCTCATCAAATCTCTTGTTCGCCGCCTTATCAAATCTGTGTGTTATAAAATTGAAACCTTGTAAAATAGATCTTCTGCTTAGATGGAGTACAACAAAATTGTTTGTTGTACCAAACCAAAAACCTTGAGAAAAAGAAACTGATAACTGAAAATTAAGGTAAAATGATGTTTTGTCAAAATTTCAATAAGCATAGACCTGTCATGCAGGCAAATTTAAGGACCATCTAGAGGGAGAAGGAGTGGAGGTAGGTACTTAAAAATACCTTCTCGGGACATACTTTGGTACTAATGTACTACCTGGAACACACACGCTATATTATATAGGGAAGGTGCGGGTTTCTTTCGAAACGGGTTTCTTTCAATAGAGAAATGGATTGTAAAGCGTGGTTTGTTATTGGGTTTACAATATTTAAAGTATTGTTTTTTGGGGTTTATGGGAGAAAAGGTACCTTGGCTAGGTATTTAATATATGCTATGCTTTACCCCCCGCCCCCCCCCTTTATGTGCAACTGTATAGCCGAAATTTGTTTATAAACTATTATATTTTAATCCTATTTTGTTTTACTTTATTAGCATCAACCAAACTTCACTTTTCCGTGTATTCGAGACAGTACATAAGTACCCATACTTTAGCCTGTAGATCCATCCCTGAAAGTTTCGTTTTCCTAACCTAACCCCTTTCCAAGATAGCCAAAAGTAACTAAAGTAGAATTGGTACTGTTCTATTAGCTGTAAGTCACGCAAGATATATGATAAAAGAAAATAGTCAAAGAGGTTCTTTCAACAGAGAATTGGATTGCAAACAGTGGTTTCTACCTGCGTTTACAATATTTAAACTTTAGTTTTTTGGGGTTTAAGGGGAAAAAAGGTCCCTAGGTTAGGTTAAGTATTTAATATCTGCTATGCTTTACCCCCCGCCCCACTGATGTACAAATATATAACCAAATTTTGTTTCTAAACTATTATATTTTTATCCCATTTTGTTTTATTTCATTAGCATTAACCAAACTTCACTTCTTGCATGGTTTACAGCTAATAGAACAGTACCGTAGAGTTTTACCAAACCTTTTTTTTTATAAAAATAAACTATCTTAAACATTTTGGGAAACATAAGACACGAGTTATCAATATTAATAAACTAAACTGAATACTTACCATCACAATCAGACTGTCTTCTCTCTCTGATCTCTCTGAATCAGAATGTCTTCTCTCACTAAACTGAATGCTCCCTAGGCAAAATCGTCGCTTCGTCGTTTAAAGGTCTTAACACTAAATCTACTTCTGTATTATACGTTTGTAGGTAGTTGAAGGAGATGATTTTTTTTGTCAAATTGATCTCAAATCATAACATTCGAAAACAAAATAAGAGACAAATTAGGTCTTGGGAGGAGGTTTAGTTGCCCACCAATCTTGACGGTCTCTTAAAAAGAACACTAGAACAAAAAAAAACAACAAATAGAACCGCATCCGTGCTCAGTCTTCTGGCAAAAATATACATTTCCTCATTTGTGCAGATAGGAGATCATAACCACCACAATAACATTTCCTGATAAGCTGAATCTGAAGGTCTGATTTACATTAAGGTTTATTCAATTTTTGGGGGATGTTTCTTCCTTTTTCGAAAATCAGGCTCCCTGTTTTCAAAATCTCTTATTCCGTCAAAATCCCCTTTTCTTTTGAGGCTTGGAGCCTTTGGTGAGTAGATATTAAACTCAATGAAATTTATATTTTTGCAATCTGCATAAAAACACAATTCTTATCAATTGTTATCAAAATTCCATTTTTGAGTTTCGGTTACAATTTAGCTGAATTGATTTACAATTTACTGTTACAATTTAACTGTTTGATAAAACTTATTGGGCTAACGTCCTATTTTGTAAATAATTCTGTAGCAAACTGGAGTTTTTGAAGCAGGATTCATGCTATTAAAGTTTGGTATTCCTGAGTCCAGTTGAAATGTGCACTATTTTAGAAAATTCTCTTTTTTGGGGATGCTTTTGGTTCCTTTGGACTGAAATACCCTTACAGGCGTCTTCTTTTCTTTGATATATTTGCTTACTTGGTTACTCAGCGTAAGCAGCAAATTTATGGCAAATCCAGGAAAGAATTTTTTTAAACGCTTTTTGGTTTTATTACAAAAATGACGTTCATCGCAAAAACATAAATTGTTCCCACAACAGGATTTTCGTTATTAATTAGAAAAAATTGAATTCAGAAAGCAATATATTTTCACCGTTAGTACTGTTAAGATAGTAGTATAGCTATAATATAAGGAAGCGGACAGTCCCCCCATATAGCTATCATATAAGAGAGCGCACAGTCCCCCCATATAGCTATAACGACAGAGAGCGCACAGTCCCACCATATAGCTATAATATAAGAGAGCGCACAGTCCCCCCATATAGATATAACGATTAAGAGCGCACAGTCCCACCATATATCTATAATGCTTTCACGCGCACAGTACACCCGCCAATACAAGCAGACAGTGTAATGACCGGATTCAACCACCATGAAAAATTCGTGCTGTTGTTTCTGTTCAAAATTCGTGATGTTTTCATGGTAGTGATTCGTTTCCTTTGTACGAAATTGTGAAATTCCTTCTGTAATTTAATTTGTTAGGTGTGGTTGACTTATGTTTAACCTTGAACACGGATATAAAAACTGCGACAATGAATTATTTTATCAGTTCAGAATTGGTATTTGAAATATAATGATGTATTCAAATAAAAGGAATATTGACGAAAACTACACGCAAGAAGCAAGTTATTCTTTATATTCATAGTGGGTAAAGAACTTAATTCTACTAAAATTTATACAGACCCTATTATAGTTAACAGATTGTTAAATATTTTTTGAACCTGGATCTCCAGAGGTCGGTAAAGAGCAATATCAAAACAAGAAAAAAAGTATGTAAACACTGCATTTAAATGGCTTGCGAACTTAGTACACGAGGTAAATTCTATATCAATGTCTTTTGACAGATACGTTTGATAACACTG
>JAQQPU010007357.1:25748-39151 GCA_029168905.1 Artemia sp. Kazakhstan ARC1039 | reverse complement strand
ATATTCCGGAGGGTTTGTCCGGAAAGTAATAGCCAGACTCCGCCAAGACTGAGTTGAATTTCTAGGACACAGACCTTAGATGCAGGCCATATATTACTAATTTTTACAATGGCCAAGTAAAATAATATATTTCAAATTTTTTTATCATCTTGTGACAAAATCATGCTGCGTTATCCCTCTCCTCCCAATAGTTACTGTTATGGATTTCCATAAATAATTTAGTAAAATTTTAGACTTTACAACTGCAACTGACAATTAGCTTCAAGAAGAAGCCCATAACGATGAATTCACTTTCCAAGTCAGAGACAACGCTATAGCGTTGCCTATAGTAAAGACCATACGGCTCCAATGCTTTATTATTTATTTTTTTTTTCCCAGAGGCACTTCATATGGAAGTGGTTGTCGTATAAACTTCAAAGGGGGCTCATTCGATTGGAAGTCGAGAGTTCTAGTGCTCTTTTTAAGGGTCAAAAGTGATTGGAAATCAACTAACATCCCTTCCACACCCACCATTTCCCCAAAAACATCCAATCAAAATTTTGAGATAGCCATTTTGTTCTACGTAGTTGATTTCCAGATAGAAATTATGATTTTGAGGAGGACTTTCCCCCCACAGCCCTCAGGGCAAGGGTTGTAAGTTATGCCCTGGGGGCATATAAGGTTTTTATAGAAAACGTTGTCGTAGAAACTTCAAAAAGGGCTCATTCGATTGAAAATTCAAAGGGTTGGTGTCCTTTTTAATAGCCGAAAGTGATTGGAAGGCAACTAACACCCCTTCCATGCCCACCATGTCCCCAAACACATCCAATAAAAATTTTGAGATAGCCATTTTGTTCAACGTAGTTGAAAGTTCTGGAAGTTATATCTTTGAGCAGGACACTCCCCCCCCCCCACAGTCTTCAGGGCAAGGGTTATGTTATGCCCTGGGAGCATATATGGTTCTTATGGAATGAATGCTCGTATAAACTTCACAGAGAAATCATTTGATTGGAAATTGAAAGTTCTAGTTCACTTTTTAAGCGTCAAAAAATATCGGAGGGTAACCAGCCCCCCTCCCCCCACGCCCTTTTTTCCCAAATGCATCCGATAAAAATTTTGAGATAGCTATTTTGTTATAAATAGTTCAAAGATCATATAACAAAACTCTGGTGTCGACACGACCCACCAGGGCCCGGGGGCAGGCGTTGTAAGTTATGCCCTGGGGGCACATACGGTTCTTATGGAAGGGATACTCGTATAAACTTCAAAGGGGGTACATTTGATTGGAAATTGAAAGTTCTATTTCACTTTTTAAGAGTCAAAAGAGATTGGAGGGCACCTAGCCCCCCGCCCTCCACGCCCTTTTTTCTCAAACCTATCTGATAAGAACTTTGAAATAGCCAATTTTAAAAATAGTTCAAAGACCATTTAACGAAAATCCGGGGTCGACACAGTGCCCCCAGGGCCCGAGGGCAAGCGTTGTAAGTTATGCCCTGGGCGAATATATAGTTCTTATGGAAAGGATGCTCGTAAAAACTTCAGAGGGCTCATTTGATTGGAAATAGAAAGTTCTAGTTCAGTTTTTGAGATTCAAAAGAGATTGGAGGGCAACTAGCCCCCCCCCACGCCGTTTCTTCCCCAAATCCATCCGCTACAAATTTTGAGCCAGTTTTTTTTAAAAAAGTTTCAAAAATTAGATAACAAAAACTCCGGTGTCAACACAACCCTCCGGGGCCCGGAGGGTAGGCGTTGTAGGTGTTGTCCTGGGGGCGTATATGGTTCTTATAAAAGGGATGCTCGTATGAACTTCAGAGAGGGCTCATTTAATCGGAAATTTAAAGTTCTAGTTCAGCTTTTAAGAATCAAAAGAGATCAGAGGGCAACTATCCCCCCCTACGCCCCTTTCCCCCCAAATGTATCCGATAAAAAAATTTGAGATAGCCATTTTGTTAAAAACAGTTCAAAGGTCAGATAAAAAAAAACTCCGGTGTCGACGCATCCGCCCAGGGCCCGGGGGCAGGTGTTGCAAGTTATGCCCTGGGGGCATATATGGTTCTTATGGAAGGGATGCTCGTATAAACTTCAAAGAGGGCTGATTTGAATGGAAATAAAAAGTTCTAGTTCAATTTTCAAGAGTCAGAAGAGATCGGAGGACCCCTAGCCCCCCACCCCCTTTTTCCCCAAACCCATCCGATACAAATTTTGAGATAGCCATTTTTTTAAAATGGTAAAAAGATAGCCATTTTTTTTAAACTAGAACTTTTAATTTCCGTTCGAATGAGCCCTCTCACGATATTCTAGGACTACTGGATCGGCACGGTAACCCCTGGAAAAAAACAACAACAAATAAACACGCCTCCGTGATCTTTCTTCTGGCAAAAATACAAAATTCCATATTTTTGCAGATAGGAGCTTGAAACTTCTACTGTAGGGTTCTCTGATACGCTGAATGTGATGGTGTGATTTTCATTAAAGTTATATGACTTTTAGGGGTTGTTTCCTCCTTTTTTGAAAATAAGGCAGATTTTCTCAGGCACGTAACTTTTTGATGGGTAAGAATAAACTTGATCAAAATTATATATTTGAAATAAGCATACAAATCTGATTCTTTCGATGTATCTATTGGTATCAGAATTCCGTTTTTTAGAGCTTCGGTTACTATTGAGCTGGGTCACTCCTTACTTAGAGTTTGACTGTAAAAGAAATAATACACTGGTTATATTGTATAAAAGAATCACAAAAAAAAAATTCAGCAAAGAAAAGTGCTGAATCCAGATTGGTCTGTTGCAACTGTCAAAAGTTCAATTTTGTATGATCGTCTCAAGTTCGTAATTATGCAAGCGGCGTCCCTCTTCGAAAAAAAGAAGAAATTAAATCATTCATATAAAAAACGGAGGCATTTACAGTATACTCAATCATTGTTTTGTTTTATTCTGATGGTTCAGATTTTGCTATCAAAAGGTGCACTTGGTTTTAAAGAATAGTATTTCAAGTTAGAATCATTTTGGGGAAAAAAGTAAACAGTTTAGAAAGTAAGGTACTACATAAAAGTTAAAATAAAATTTGACAAGTAGAATTTATTTATGATCAAACAGAACGTGCATATTAGCATTCTCGGAGTCATCCAAGAAGAGTGTAGAAAATATATTGTCATAAAAGTCAGGATAGTAATCACAAGCCCTTTCACAATCTGGCGAAAAATTAACTTCCAATAACTTTGGCTCTATTATCTTGCAGCCATTGAGATTTTCCCAAGAAAGCATCAAATCAGCAGCATACATTGCTCGAGATTGAGGATTGTGAGCTATACCTATGGGAGGGTCCTTCTGGGTGGCTGCTATTAACATATCTTTGAGCATATTAAGGATTTTTTCTTCAGTATCCGTCCAGGACACGTCAGGATATTGTTCTTGAATCTTCTGAATAAAATCATGGCAGTACATTTGACAAAGTTCAGTTTCGCCATAATTCATCACGGTGAAGTGCCGCTCATATTCTTCAAGGTGGGCCAATTCGAATGGTTTGTTCGAAAATCGGAGCCAGAAGCGATTGTAAACAAATGCCTTTAACGGTTTGACACTTTGCAACAGGACTAAATATCTCATGTCAAATTTCACATTCCCAATTTCGGGACGATTAAATAAAACTGGATCATGAATATATTTTTGAGCTATTTTTGGTCCTGAAAAGGGCAAACGAAGAATAAAACTCAAATTATTAGTCACATGAGTATCCAAACTGCGAGCAAGATTAAAAGGTTTGCAGATCCAATGATTATCAATTCCCTTGGATTCTCTTGCTTGGAAATACGCTGCAAATTTTTCTATTTCAGTATTTAAATCGAACGTCGCAGGTAGCCATGACGGATACGTTGTCAATGTTTCCACGTCACACGTTATGCCATTTGGTGCTTTTCGACGGCAAACAACTCCAAGAAGGTCTTTAACTGTCAAAATATATTCAAATGGAAATTGGTTTATTAGACGATTAGGTGTCTGAAGGCTCAGCGCCTCAAAATCTTTAAAAGCAGAAATATACCAGCAAATATCTGCACTACTCTCATCTTCAGTAATTTCAAACCTAGGGTCTCTTAAATTTTCTGCAATGAAAGGGTATTGGGTATAAACTTTCAAAGGCCTGTTTTTCCAGATTATTGGATCAGGGGCGTCAGCATATCTTAAAGTTTCATTTTTCCTTCCAGAAGTGAAGTAGCTTATATCAGGCTCCATCTGCTGGAGAGAGATAGAAGTGAAATCAGTAGGTTTCCAAGGTAAAAGCAAAGCTTCTCTCTGAATTTCAGATTTAAACGGACCTTCAATATAGTCACGGGTCGCAACCCTGGAGTAAGGAATGTCCTTAATTGGAAAAAGCAAGGAATATGCTGCTTGTTCAGTTATATAGAAAAAAGGTACAACTCTACAATTTGGTTGATCAGAATGATTAATCCTTGAACCAAACTCGTCCATTACATACCAAATAGGGACTTTCTTTTCGGGTTGAATTTCTCCACCAATACTATAGCAAGATGCATATTTCCATGATTGACTCATAACAGCATCTGCTAATTCTTCTGTATTTAGGTCGCCGTCAATTTCCATCAATATCCTCATTCTTGTACGAAGAGAATCAACGTGGATCAACTGATCTCTGGCACTTTCTGGCCTGAATGTCCAGGCATGGTCAATGAGATAAATGTGACTTGGGTCATTGCATTGAATTCCTTCTTCATCTGTTACCAAAACCGTAAACGACGGATCATGTTCAAGTTTTTCACCCTCTTCATACTCAATTTGCATAAGCCCAAAAACTGCCCCAGCATCAAATATATGTTTCTCAAGCTTGTAAAATAAGGCCTCCCATAGATAAAAAGGGACACCTGATGACACTAGCTGCTCTCGGTGCAATGCAACAAACTGTTGATACAGACTGACTCCATTCAAAACTGCCTCGCTGGCCATTTTAAAGCCTGAAAATATAAATTTGGAATAAATAATAATAGCCTAATTTCTTTAGAGCATTTGTACAATTAATTGATAAATTACTACTACGAAAGACTAAGTGAATATTTTTTTAATGTGACTTCAGCAGTTTGTCTCACGAGATAAATTTTTCAATGCGTGTACAGGATGCATATTATCATAACGCAGTACTTTTAACTTAGTAAAGAATGATGGATCTTTCACGTTTTTTTCCTGGCAATTTCGTATAGAAGGGATATCTTAGAAGCTCTGAAGGGTTTTACTCGATCATAAATTGAAAAGTCTAACGCCATTACTGAAGGTTGAAAGTGACTGCAGTCCTCCCCTTGTGCCTTTTTTCCCAAGACACCCATGGGACTGGATCAATATTTTGAGGTAGCCATGTTGCTGAGAATAATCAAAAGGTCGAAATATGCACCAAGAGAGAAGACTATCGATATAGCGGTAAGGTAAGGGCCTGAAGCTTAGCAACTGACCCGCTGTTCATAGATATATTTTAGTTGAAAATGTGGGTATGTCACCTTTTTTAAAATTGGAATATTACAAGGAATTTAAATATGTAGGATTGAAGGCATAAATTTGGCCCGCGAATCCCCCCCCCCCAAAAAAAAAGGTTCAATACGCTAAGTGTCCCTGTATAACTCATTTAGGTCTAGATCAAAGAAAGAGACTTTCATTTTGCTCACACTAGTCAAAAAGACAAAGAAAATACACGTCAGGGGTAACACCTTCACAGGCCAGGGCCCTAAATTAAGAAAACTGCATTTTTTTTCACATATAAGCTAAAGTAGAAAAGGAGGGAATGGTACATTTTGTATACTGGTGTGTACCCTGGACCAATGGGAGGTCCGCACACAACAAAGTTTTGCCAAAAGTTATTTTCTTTGTGTCTGATCGACTTGAAAATTAGGGGTATGTGACCTGGGCCAACAGAACCTAATAGCACAACAAAATTCAAAATGAAAAGGGCTGGATCCATATATTGTCAACAATCTTTAAAATGGCCCTTTTTCGGAAATCCAAAGCTAGCCATAGGACTACTATGATGTGGGATATCGTTTGGTTTACAATCAGAGAGAAAGATAATACTGGAAGTCTGAAAGCACTTGGTCTTTTGATTCCGAAGTTACATTGATTCAACATTGAAGAAATCGGGACTTCGAGCACTTGCCTCCAATAAACCACATCCTCCTGTTAAATTTCTGACAGAAGGATAGGCATGCTACACCTAGGACACAGAGATTCACAATCTGTTGTGAATCTCTGAGGCATATTTACTAAACCTTTTGCCTGTTTTGAAAAAAAAAAACACTTCAAATTTTGATCAGTGTAGAGGGGAGGGGGCATCTAAAAAGGGCAAAGAAAGGATCTCGTAGCCCTCCAACCATTTTCAATATCCCCTGCAAGTTTCAACTTAATGTCCCCGACCATTTCTTAGATATTGCTGATACGCCCTATTGATAGCTAGCATACAAATAGCATACACTGACTGAGTTCGGCATTACTCTCCAAGGCTGTGGCTTTGGAGATACCCATTGGCATAATTATTTGATCATTAGACTATTTTAAGCCAGATGAATATTTAAAAATTTTGATCGAATGTTTTTGGAGAGAGGGTAGCTAAAGAGGGCATTGGAGGGTTCGGCATTCCTCCCCAAAGCTGTGGAGTGTTATGCCACACCCATAGGCATAGTTGTTTGACCTTTAGACTGTTGAAAGAGATGGCTATTTCAAAATTTTGATCAAATATTTTAGAAGAGAGGGCAGCTAAAAAGGGCATGGGAGGAGAACTGGCAGCCCTCCAATCACTTTAAAATATCCACCTCAACATGTCCTGAAAGTTGCAACTTAATACCCTCAGCTTTACTATTATCCTTTACTATTATTGTTTTAATTTTGATAAGTTAGTAACTCTACTGATGATGATGACCGACTGTGTCATCAAAATATTTAGAACCTTTGTTTTATATTTTCGTTTCACTGTCTAATAAAAGGACCTATCCCTATTTGGAATTCTTATTGTTTTCGTAATACCCTCAGCCGTTCTTAAGATATTACAGATCCACCTTATTGATAAACTGGATGTACATATTGCCTTTTGATTTAGTTTAAGATACCCCTCAACATTCTCCAAAGTTTCACCTTAATAGCCTTGACTTTTTCGGATGCACCCAGTGTCAAAAATTTCCCCTTTTCCTAATGGTAGATCCTGTATGTAAAAAAATGAATAAGCTGCATAATTTACAATCCTTGGGGCTGCGGGGGGCATGGTATCCCTGGAGGCATGGCTATTAGACCTTTTGACTATTTTGAACAAAATGAAAATTATAAAATGTTGACCATTCTTAGGGAGGGGGGTAAGGAGAAGGGGGACGCTGGTTGCCCTCCAGCCTCTCTTCAACTCCCTCTTAACATGCATTGAGAGTTTCAACCTAATACCATCAGCCGTTGCTTATACTCCTGATATTGCCTTTTCACAATCAGCAAGGACAGAGGGTTTAGATTGTATTTGGCGTCCCTCTCAACATTTCCTGAAAGTTTACCTTGATATACTAAGTCTTTTTAGAAGATCCAGGGCCAAACATGCCCTTTTTCAAACAGTTCGTGGTAAGGAACTATAAGTAAGGAGCTACTCGGCTCAATAGTAACCGAAACTCTAAAAAACGGAATTTTAATATCAATAGATACATCAAATCAACTTACTATGCTGATTCCAAATATATAAGATTCATCAAGTTTAGCGCTACCAATCAAAAGTTACGAGACTGGGAAAATCGGCCTGATTTTTTAAACAGGGGGAAAACACCCCCTAAAATTAAAGAATTCTTAGCGAAAATCAAACCACCAGATTCAGAATACCAGAGAACCCTACTGCAGAAGTTTCAAGCTCCTATTTGCAAAAATGTGGAATTTTGCTATTTTACCAGAAGACAGATCACGGATATGTGTTCATTTTGTTCAGTATAGTTGAACGACCAAACAATTATGTATAGGTGTAAAATGACGCCGACAGTCAGTGGGGAGAGGCCTGTAAAGTATGAAATTTACCCATTGTTTACGTATAGAATTTGTAATTGGGAAGTACACGTACTTTTTTTTTTGGGGGGGGGGGGGTGCTTGGGATGGATTTCTATAGTGAGAATCTTCCTCGGGGAAGAAAATTTCTGGGGGGGGGGTGAATATTCCAGGGGATATGTTACACTGGGGGAATCTGACAAAATTACTATACGAAATTCTTTTTAATCGTCTTACATTATATTTGCCAAATTTTTCATATGGAGATGTTCCGGGAGAATTATAGAGGGGCTTGTTTCCGCGTGTTTTGATTTCCTGGAAATAATTTCCAGGAAAGTGGGCATTTCTGGAGTGGACGAGAAACTGATTAGAGATTAAAGTCTTATTCGAATGAAATAATGCTAAGGAGAATTTTTCAGACTGAATCGTCCGCAAGCAATTTTACAGGGAGAAGGATTCTCAGCGAGGATGAAACTATCTGGAGGGAATTTGACGGGGGGGGGCTGTGCACTTTACGGTGGGTGAAATTTCTACGGAGGAGTTTTTCCTGATGGAGAGGGGTATATTTCATAGAGGATGAGCCGGATTTACCGGCATTATTTGAAAAACGAACAGAAATTATTCCAAATATGAAGGGTTGTCCCCTCCTCAATACCTTGTTCTTTACGCTAAAGTTTGACTGTTTGTCCCAATTTTTTAAAGCGTCTACTGAAACACAGGGGCCGTTTAATTAGAATAGGAAGCTTTTTTAAAAGCTCTAACAGCTTTAGCGTAAAGAGCAAGCTATTGAGGAGGGGGCAACCCTTCATATACAGAATAAATCTGCTAAAATTAATATGCAAATTTTGTTTTAATTTTTCATGTACGGTGAGCCAAATTCGAACTTCCGTTAGTTAAAAAACTTTCAGAAATTACATAAAAAAACAGTTTTTTTTTAAACTGAAAGTAAGAAGCGACATTAAAACTTAAAACGAACAGAAATTATTCCGTATATGAAACAGGGTGTCCCCTCCTCAACGCCTCGCTTTTTACGCTAAAGTTTTTATTGCTTTAAGAAGTGGAGATGTGACAAAGAGTCAAACTTTAGCGTAAACAGCGAGGCATTGAGGAGGGGACAGCCCTTTTTATACACCGAATTATTTATGTTCGTTTTAAGTTTTAATGTCGTTCCTTACTTTCAGTTTAAAAAAAATGTTTTTTTTTTTAAATTGAATTCTTAATTAAAACATTATAGAAGAACGCTTGCCAACTTGCATAGCTTACAGCTCTTGCCCCGGGGGCTCGAAGGGAGGTTGTCAACCCCATTGAGGAATGGTTATTTGACCTTTGGACTATTTTGAAAAAAAATGGATCTCTCAAAATTTCGATCGGTTGAGCTGGGGGAAAAGCTGATTTGAGGGACTGGTTGCCCTCCAATCACTTTGACTCTTAGAAAGGCACTAGAACTTTAAATTTGCAATCGAATGAGCCCCCTCCAAAGTTTATAAGGCCACCACTTCCATACGCAGTGTCCCTGAGAAAAAATAATAAATAATAATAAATAATAATACATTGAAGCCTTATGGCTCTTTACTATAGGTAACGCTATAGCATTGCCTCTCACTTAAATATGTGAGTAGAACTTTCAGTTTTCCTTATAATAAGCATCTGAAATTATCCAGGGGGAATATGGGTGGAAATTTTCCGCACGGGGGGGGGGGGGGATTTTCCGTCGGAGAAATGTTCTGGGGGATTTTTCCCATAATTAATTGGATTCAGTATTTTAAAGTACCCCACTGGAATATATTGCCGTTATCTATCTCAAGTCTAAAGATTTAGGAAAAAATAGCGCTTCTGTCACTGATTCATTTTTTAAGGGTTAATGACTGATGTAAAAATTGCAAGTATTCTCACTGCTTTATTTTGACGCATCTGTAAGGGTTTTACATGCATTCAAAAAGTATTTAAATGCGTGACTTTACAGTAACTTAAATAAGGTGCAAAGAAACAATGAGCAAATACTTTTAACTGAAAATAGAATAATGTTTTCAAAGATGCATAGTAAAAAATGTCGTCGAAGTTTTACACGTAAATGGATGCCTCAGACAGCTGTCAACGCCAAGGTACAATGATGGCCCGGTGTTAGCAATACTTCCAAGTTTTGCTGATGATACTCAGTTTACAATGGCTGCGAAAACAGAAGCGGAAAAACGGCATGAAACAAGGAATTGTGATAATCGAGAGGGAGGTGGATGCGACTGAACAAATTGCTTGTTAATCAGAAGAAAGCAATGTTCATATTGTATGGCAGAAGTGCAAATTACTATCCATGGATTGAAGAAACTGAGTTAGAAAATGGACATGTAGCGGACAAGTATTGTAAAGTATCTTGGCGTCATGGTAGATGAATGCCTAAGTAGAAAATTCGCCAAAAATGTTGGAACTCTGCGGAAGCAGAAAAATTCTTTCCCTAAAAGGGTTATTAGAATGTTATATTTTTCTCTTATTCATCCATATTGGTTGTACCGTGTTACAGTTTGGCCGTCGACGTTCACTAGCCGTTTATATCCGCTCCGTGTGTTACAAATTAAAGCTGCAAGAGTTTTGACCAATGACTTGTCCAAGAATTTGGTAAGATCGAAGTATCACCAATTAAAAATTTTACCATTTTTTGGTTTGGTTAAATTTTATGTAAATTTGTTCATGCATGATTTTTTTTCTTCTAATTTGTTACCTGCATGTTTTTTGGAACTTTATAAAGAAAGGGAACATAGTTATGAAACTAGAAATGTTGAATTAGTTAGAACGCCGGTTCTAAATTACTACCAGATCTAAAATTTCTATTAGGTATATTGGTACTGAAGTCTGGATAAGGCTTCCGGCGGAAGTAAAAGGCAAGAAGGCCCTTGAGGAATTCCGTGCTTCTTTGCGATATATTTGTTTTAACCAGTACTGTAGACATGGATTGAGTGACTGATTTGGGAGTGAGTATATGCTTGTGAGTGTTAGAAGAGAAATTGATTAGTGTGTTAATTGAAGTGAGTGTCGGTATTTGAAAGGAAGCATAATGAGTCATAGAGTATGAGTTTGCGATTCCTTAATTCCCTATAGAAATATATTATCTTTAGAATGTCGATAAATTTTTCAGTAGGGATGGGGGAGGGGAGGAGGCGTCAGAGTTTTTTTTCGAGGAAGTGTATTAGTGTATTAGTAATTGAAGTGTCCCTTTTTCGGGATCGTCCCAAACACGCTAATATGTGTCGGGACCTATTTTGATATTGTTAATATTATATGCAGTTTTGTTAGTATTATGTGAGTAGTATCGTAGTAATAGATATCACGCCAACAAGAATATACAGTACAGTTTCACGCCTACAAGAATATACAGTACAGTTTCACGCCTACAAGAATATGCACTACAGTTTCACGTGGACATTTTAAAAAGCGACCAATCCTTTTATACCTATAAAGTGGTCAAACACGTTTTGAGAGTATAATTGTTTGTTTTGTTTTTTTAAATCGAAAACTAGAAAATGTCAAATTGCATATTTAAGAATGATTTTGTAGGAAAAGCTGTCTATCACCCATGC
Organism: Artemia sp. Kazakhstan ARC1039; assembly: GCA_029168905.1. NCBI lineage: Eukaryota > Metazoa > Arthropoda > Branchiopoda > Anostraca > Artemiidae > Artemia > Artemia sp. Kazakhstan ARC1039. The sequence continues at coordinate 27,609 of JAQQPU010007357.1, read as the reverse complement.
ATTATCCACTGTTCCATTTCTTTGAAGTATGTGCTATCAAGAGTGGTTTATGATTTTTTTGGACAGTTGCCTTTAGTCAAGATTAGTTTGTTAGGAATGTGTCGGCAGATAGCATTTGTGAATTGGATCGTATGAAGGTGGAGAAAAAAGGGGTTTAGCATTGGCAAATTGGACTATACGAACGATATTAATTGAATAATAGGGAAAAAACAGAGCTAGATAGCATTTGCGCATTGGATCGTATGAAGGTGGAGAAAAAAAAGAGTTTAACATTTGCGAATTGGACTATACGAAGGATATTAACTGAATAATAGGGGAAAAAACAGAGCTAGATAGCATTTGCGAATTGGATCGTATGAAGGTGGAGAAAAAAAGGGTATAGCATTTGCGAATTGGACTATACGAACGATATTAATTGAATAATAGGGAAAAAACAAAGCTAGATAGCATTTGCGAATTGGATCGTATGAAGGTGGAGATAAAAGGGTATAGCATTTGCGAATTGGTGATTATCAGTTAAGGTAACCCCTCGGGGTTGTTTACTCATAGTGTATTTATTATAAATTTGTAACAATATCAATCTATGGAAATGGTTAATGATGATAAAATGGTCTTATGACTTGACCTAGCTTTACTTCTTCGATGTGTTCTGTATAAAACACAAGTAGTGTTTGAACAGTGTTGTCAATTTAAAATAGTTTAACGTTATAGTATACTAAAAAGTTGATACTAAGAGAGATGTAGATGGCAAGAAAAGGATTTTAATAATGGATAGCTTTACTTCTTCGATGTGTTCTGTATAATACACAAGTAGCGTTTGAACAGTGCTGTCAGTTTAAAATAGAGTTTAACGTTATAGTATACTAAAAAGTTGATACTAAAAGAGATGTAGATGGGAAGAAAAGAATTTTAATAATGGATAGCTTTACTTCTTCTATGTGTTCTGTGGAGATGGGGGGATGAACATTTTAGTTGTTCATCATAGGAAGGCAGTGTAGTCTGGGAAAAGGATACTTAGTTTAAGGTATCACGTCGAAAATGGTAAAACTTAACTTTAAAGTTTTTTGAACATTTTAGTTGTTCATCATAGAAAGGCAGTGAAATCTGGGTAAAGGATACCTAGTTTAAGGAATCAGGTCGAAAATGGTAAAACTTTTTTAGGTCGAAAATGGTAAAAATTTTAACTAGAAATGTCTGAAAAGTGTTTTGTTGGGAGATGGGGCGATGGCAGCTGGCTCTCATAGTAGTTATAGTGTGATATTTTGGGGGCGTATTGCTTACAAAAAACCCGAGTGGATGACTTGGAAATAAAATTTTTAACGAGAAATGGATGAAAAGTGTTTTTTTTTTGGGGGGGGGGGAGATGGGTTGATGGCAGAAGGATGTCTTAGCGTAGTTATAGTATGATAGTGGGGGGGGAGGAGGGGGGGGGCGAATTGCTTGCGAAAAAACCCGAATGAATGAGTTGAAATAAAATTTTTAACTAGAAATGGCTGAAAAGTGTTTTGGGGGAGATGGGGCGATGACAGAGCGGATGTCAGCGTAGTTATAGTGTGATAGTGGGGGGCGAATTGCTAGCCTAAAATCTGAGCTAATAAGGGTTTTTGACCGTAAACTCTAGTTTTTTGTAAGAAAATTATGGAAAATACAATTCGTTGGCTCATATGAGAAACTTAAGTCCAGTTATGGATCGAAAAATAAACTATTTCTGTAAAATCTGAGCTAATAAGGGTTTTTGGCCGTAAACTCTAGTTTTTTGTAAGAAAATTATGGAAAATACAATTCTCTGGTTCAAATGTGAAACTTAAGTCTATTTTTGGATCGAAAAATAAAACTATTTCCGTAAAATCTAAGCTAATAA